>JAKZLQ010000103.1:0-123683 GCA_023309525.1 Arxiozyma bovina
TTGTTGTGGTTTGAGGTAAAAAAGTATAGCTAATTTATAACACTATCGAACGGATAGTCTGGACAACAATTAATACTCTATCGAACGGATAGGCAGGACAATAACAACTATAATTAATAATACTATCGAACGGATAGTATGGCAATAATAAATATATAAAGACGTTATATATAGGAACTTTTGACGATTATTGCTTGTTTTTTTCTTTATATACAATATTCTACATACTACTATAAATCAGACACAAATATAATTTTCAGATGACAAGATGATGGACCTTTATATATTATTCATGGGTTGATAATATTCTTGATGGGATGGCGTGATGTTTGTCAATAATTCTCATATTTAACTCATATCAAATATTTGTTTGTATGATTAACTTCTCAATATTGTCTCATTTATGTCTCACAAATGTCTCAGTAATGTCTCACTAATCTCTCACTAATGTCTCACTAATGTCTCACTAATCTCTCACTATTGTTTTTTCTTATTTTCTGTGTATTGGAAAATCAACCTGGAATTCTTTAACAAACCCTAACTTTTTTGTCTCAAACCAGAACAATTTAATTGACAAACATCATATAACCCTAATTACCAAACCCTAATCGACTTTCATTTTAAACCCTAATATCAAGTCAGTTCACAACAAAAATGTTGTAGATTAGAAATAATTTAATGAAACGATTTCCCTTTTTGATAAGCTTTTCCTTTTGTGGAAAACTTACTTATTTTGGTAAGCTTCCTTTTTCGGTATAACTTCCTATTTAGGAAAGACTTCCTATTTTGGTAATTTTCCCTTTTTGGCAAGCATCCCTTTTAGATATATTTTCCCTTTTTGGAATTTCCTGTTTTAGTAATTCAAGATACAAATTGTCCCTAGTTATGCAAGATGAAATCAAGGAGTTCTAATATTTAATATTTAATATCACCCGATCACGTTACACATTATGCTTATATGAAATGTTCCATCCCTTGTTTAATTGTTAACATTAATTATCTATTATTCCAGTTATTAGAATTATGTTTGGATTAGTTCTTTGGCTGTTTAACTTAATATGTTAAGGCAAGAAATTTAATATAAAAATAGAACGAATATTGCGAATATTCCCAATTAAATTTCTTGACGATTTTTATACATTATTTCTTTTTATAATTATTTTATATTTACTTTATATATCTGTATATAACCAGGCACAAATAGGAACAAAATATTAAGAATCAAATTTAATAACTTATTAGGTTTACAACAAAAAACAGAGTGACTAGGGCGTGTGGTCTAGTGGTATGATTCTCGCTTTGGGTGATTGCAGTCACAAATATGCGAGAGGCCCTGGGTTCAATTCCCAGCTCGCCCCGTTTGTTTTTGTTTTTGTAATATCTATAATATCCTGTGATACGAAGCATGGATAAGCCTGGTTCGGAAAGGTTCACAAACTATTCTGTGATAACTCTGTTCTTTATAATAAAAGTAAATCACAATATTCTGAAAATAAAATAGATAAATCTAGTTATAGGATTAAAATACACAAATAATAATAACTAGAATAAATAGTTAATATACAAAAATATATATTCTTATTTCTTGCTCGTCTGTCTATAACATTGTCTAGTCCTTCTTACAGTAGCCTCTCAAGATACCATTATATCTCGCAAGTTCATACGCCACAAATAAGCTCTCCTTGGACAACAACACGTTGCAAAAAATTTTACAAAAATGAATTGGAAAAATACATTAGACCCATACTTCGTATCACGGGATATTACATATTCCGCCTGCAAATTTTGGAGTCCAGCGGAATGGCGGAACACATCGTTACGCCACAACCGGGTAAATTTTTGCGGAAACTTTGTTCCGAACCAGGCTTAAGTATGGGTCTAATGTAATAGTGTAATATTCCTAATCTTTGGAAAAAAATTACTCTTCCTTATCTCTTTTCTTTTTATTCTTATCGTCGTTGGAGTTGGGAAAAATCTATTTCTCGTTGTCGTCGAAAGAATATAAAATGTAGGTAGGTAAATTATAAGGAGTCATGAACCTTGGCCTCTTACTTTAATTCTGGATATTCGAAGATAACAGAAGGAAGGAAGATTAACTCAACAACAACAAAGTATTGCGATTCAGTTGTACTTTATATATCTATTATATTTATTCGTTAGAGTTTATTTATTTTAATATATTGTTATTTATTTGTATTCTTAGATACTTCTTATCTTGGAGTGTTGAGATCTTAAAGCTTGATTAGAAGTTATATGTAAAATCTTCATTATAATCTATAGTGTATATGGATCATCTCATGAGTTACTCTAATGTACCATCATGTTCCTAGGAGAGGATACAAAATCCCTCACTTTTTTTTCTATATAGGTTACAAAGTATATACAGATCCTATACATAAGATAGCTTTTTCAACCTTCTCTTTTATATAAAACTTTCATAACTGAAAATTTTCCAAACAAGCTATCACATGATTATACTACACATTTATAACACAACATGGAGTACATTATATTTATTTAAATTCTACTCAGAAGTTTTTATAAACAAGAAAAACTAGTGAAAACCCTTCATGCAGGATTTTATAATCTTGGTGGAACATAGTAGACGTTATAATTTCTGATGTGAATAAGTGCCTTTACAAATATTATTTTTAATAAACATTCTTAACTTAATACTGCTAGAATGATTTTATGCCAGTTTAGGAATAAAATCCTTACCTGAATAAAGAAAATGTTTGTCATGAACAATCCAGTACTGGTGGACAAAAAAATAAAAAAAAAAAAAATAGGATGAAACTTTGTCAAAAGTAAAGAATATTGAGAGGAAAATGTAAGATTGTTCATATCTGTGGTTAAATTTGACATAATGATATAGTTGATCTGTAAAATCAATAGACAATAGTAGGGTGTTATATTTTTAGTAAGAACTTCCTCGGTCTCTTTCTATGCATGATAACTATACATAGTATAAACCTTATATATGAATAATCTATATATGTTTTTTTTTATATAAATTATTTTTCTATAAGAGTAAAAATTTTCAAGATAGAAAAAGTGTGCTTTTTTTGTCATTGGGGATCAATTTTGGCATAATTAATAGTTTATCAGTATATGATCTCCCAAATTGGAGAAAAATACCAACAGTTATTTATGTTATTACTCATTTATAGAAGGGTTATTGAATAGCTGTGATAAATAAAAATAATAAAAATATGATACATAAATATTCCTCATCCAGATTGGAAAATTAATAAGTAAAGTTGTTCACTTATATATCTTTCATATTAGAAAGTTTCTTCAAGTTTAATTTTTTTATCGCACTATTTGGCGATACTAAGATGTCGTGAAATATTTCCACAATTGTGGACTGTATAATACACATATTTCTTTTTTTACAAGGATGGTCTGTTTCCTATACAGGTATAAGATCATTGGAATAATAGTATATTTCCTGTTAATTTTTAAATTATTATACTGATTTTCCTTAGTTCTTCAAGTCAAATAGTATTATATGTTAATATAGAAAAATCATAAGTACACTATTCTATAACTGAATTATTTTAATTTCTATTTCGATAAACTTTGCTTGCTAACTAATCTTATTAATAAACATGAAAGTTACTTCATACAAAATAACATCTGTATCTTTATTCTTTGACTGCACTTGTCAATTTAGCAATTCCCAACACTCCTTCTCTACATATTTTTTATTTATTTTATTTATTTTATTCATAGCATCCTAACTACCAATTATTAAGGTTTGTTTGTGAAATATGGGAAAGATAGGAATTAAATAAGCAGGTAGATCTCTAATCATATGGATCTGAGTTATTCCAATTTGCAGTAATACGATATACATTTGATAATAATGTTTTCAACAACGCTATTATTATATTAAAAAAAAAATTTTCTTAGCTTCTTATTGCAGTAAAATTAAGTAACAAAGAGATCATTCAATAGTTTTTAACTGCTTCTTCTATGTAACCAGAGATAATAATGATGGGCATACTCGTTGGTTTATCAAAATGATACAAATATTCAGTTTATTATATTCTTTTTATTTTTTTTCAAATGCCAACACATATTTAATTTATAATACTGCCATAATCGTCTGTTCTTTGATAATTATTGTTATTGTTAACGTTACTGTTGTTATCATTATCAAATAGATTCATTCCTAATAAGGTCATTATACCGTATTTCTCTTTTGTATTTATCAAAAAGGATTCTAAAATATTGTCAATTTGGTCCATATTTTCACTCTGATCTCTGTTAAGAGATACATTTGGAAATGATTCATTAACTAGTATACTTATCATAATTAGCGGTAATAACATTAATATGACATCTAATATATATATCAGACCAAATATTTTGTATCTATACAACCTGGTGTCGTGCTGTCTATCATCGAACTCACCAATAAACAAAACGCATAGTAAGTTACCCTGTGGAACAGAGTTGATATATCTTAGAAGTAAACAATAACTGACAGATAGAACGAATAAAAATTGAAGCATGCGTAAACATTTCAAAATGAGTAATTTTATAGTGTCCCACTCATCCTCATTTTCTTCACTTTCGTTGAATAACCCCCTTATTAAGGTAAGTGTGTATAATATAGATACTTGAAGAACCCCCAATAGTATGGAGTTATCTAGTAAGTATCTAAGATAAATGCATATATGACTAAGCAAGTATAATTGTTCTAATAAAAGTAAACAATCACTTGACTCCTTCATTACCGTATGACATGAGTGTATGGATAATATAGATATATATATATATATATATTCCTTTCTCTCTCTTTGTGTGTATGTAGATATTAATATGCGGTATGTATTACTTTATTCCTACAAAGAATATGGTTAATCAATCCCTGTTGGAGGCAGAAAGTAGCTGGAATGAATATAAACACATATCTGCTCTGGCTTGTAGACCCTCTCTAATCTTTTACCCAGTGTGTGTTCTTTTCTTTATATGTAATTTGCGTTGTTCAATCTTTGGATGGTTTTTTTTTTTTTTTGGAGGATGACTCTGCCTCTCCAACACGTGCTGCTTAGTAATCTCGATTAGTAATGAAGAGAAACACGCATGACGTCATTAGATGCGGGTGTCTGGGTGCCGTGTGGGAAAAAGTAACTTTTATGTCTTTTCGTTTCTTTTTTTTTTTTTTTGCTTTTTTTGGGGGTGTGGGCAAAAGCTATAGAGAGACAAAGGGCTGCATATAAGAGATATTTATGTCAGAGAAGACATGTTTGAGAGTATTATTAGATATCAAACACCTTTGTTTCTTGGGTTTGTGGTGGAAGATTAGCCTACAATAGGAATGACAACTCTATAAAAAAATTAGAGTTGCAATAATCTGAGAGAGTATGTAGGTGTGAAAGAAAAACAAAGAAAAATGGTTGCCCCTCTAGATAAAAATACAAACAATTTGCCTATAATTAAACCAAAGATAAATTCCAGTAATGAGGAGAGAATTATGTCAAAGATACATATTTTAAAGAACTGGAAGCTACCTCCTTCACCTAGTTATGTTGCATCGGGAAGAAAACGTAAAAATTCTAGCGATAAATCCACTTCCGTCTCAGAGAATGAAGAACTTTTATTGAAAAAACAAAGACAGAACAGGGATGCTCAGAGAGCTTATAGAGAGAGAAAAGAAATGAAATTGAAAGAGATGGAATCTATGATAAATGCATTACAAGACCAAGTAAAGCATTGGAAAAAATTATACCATTCCAAATGTAATGAAATGAGTGAGTTGGAAAAGAAATACAATCAAGCAATGCAAGAACGACAAAATACAACGCAGTCAACTCAGTCAGATCTCTGTAGTCTTATTAATAATTTTAAACCTTTAAAACCCGTCCCATTATTGACATCAACAAATAAAACTTTCAAAAAAACAACATCACCACTGTCGTCATCTACTTCAAATATGATAGACAAGGACTTAATTCCATTACGGCCTTTACATAAATTTTCTAAGTCTACATCGATTGTTCAAACTGAATATAACCAAGCAAGACGAATTTATAAACAAACTAAAAGCAACAGCAACAACAATGATACTTTTTCCACCAGCTGTGGCTTTTGTGATGGTTCTTCATCATGCATATGTGATGAATTAACTAGTACCACCACACAAAAGAATCCAAAAGCAATAATATCAACAGTAGATATGACTTCATCTCCAGCTCTGTCAAAAATTTCAGGTCCAATGACTATTGCTCAATTAACGTGTTCCTCCGATCCACACAATTGTACGAAATGTGCAGATATAAATGAAACGTGTATAAAACCATCAATTGGGTACGGTAATAATAATAATGATGATAATAATACAATATCTAACGAGATTGATTTCACTAACTATAAACAGTCAATTTAAGGATCATTTTTTTTGCAAAGAAAGAGGAAATGAACGACATTTATATGAATAAGGAGTCATTATATAATACATTTATAGATATTAAATAGAGATAGAAAAAATTTTGATTAAAATTCTTAATTCTTATTATTTAAATTAATATACATATCTATTTTATAGTATAATATTCCACATCTTATATATCCATTGGAATAACAATGGAGTGGAGATTATGTTACCTGCACCCTTTGATTTACTGGAGCTTACGTTTGATGAAGAAGAGACTAGTTTAGATACTAAACTAGTAGCTGTTTGAGAAGTGGTATTATTGCCCGATGAGGAAGTCACTTGACTGTTACTACTACTACTGCTGCTGCTGCTGCTGCTGCTGGTGGTGGTACTTAAAGTAGAGGTAATTGATGAAAGGCTAGAATCAGAATCATCATCTTCGACATCATCACACATATCTTGAGTAGTTATAAGTGTACCTAATGGTTCACCAGCACCATCAGTGAAATAAGCAGATGCAGCAGCTGGCATATCAGGTAAAGTAGTATTAGCTTCCCATATACCTTTAGAATAGGATGGGCATTCAGAGATGTCATAGCTTGTAGAATACCCCCCGTCACCTTCAGGGTTAGAAACAGAGGCATATTCCTTTTTCAAGTTATAATAATCAGTAAGCTTAGTAACAGAGGTACCATCATCACTAATTTGGACTAGCCCATAGTTGTTCGTTTCATTAGAATACTCATAGACTAACCCACCACTGAATACAGTAGCCATGGCATCAGAATAGATAGCTTGGATTTCAGTGAATGGTCTACTGCCAGGGACTTTATTACAACCGAATTCACTTAAAAAGATTGGAATAGAATACCCTGAGTACAATTTAACCTTTTCAGAATAACCGGAAACAGTATAAGAAGAAGAACCACACCAAGAATAATCATTGACACCAAACATGTCGATTCTGGCATCTGCGTCGTCCCCACAATTTAAATATTCCGCAACAAGGAGTCTATTAGACACGATATCAGCAGCAGAGTATCCAACAGGGATTTGTCTATAATTTCTAGCCTTTAAATATTTTTTCATATCTCTTACTACAGCCTTCACATAAGTGGCAGTGTCTGTGGTGTTCTCACTGTTAATAACTTCATTACCAGCGAAAAACCCAAGAACATTATCATAATCAGCAAAAGCATCAATAGTAGCAAAAACACTTTGTAAATAATCAGCGTTATAAGAACATGCAGGATTGTATCTAGAGATGGAGGCACCTGGGGTATTAATATCCAAGATCAAATAGATCCCAGCATCACTTAACATTTGCATACATTCAGTATGATCTAAAGAGTTATCCACAGTGTACACTCTAATTGTGTTAATCCCCAAATCCTTAAACACAGGGATATCTCTTTTACAAATATCAACATCGGCTAATGGATCAGTTAAATTAGAAGAACCGCCAGGTTGATAATCAACACCTCTAATGTAGAATCGTTCGTTAGTTTCGGAGTTGAAAAATGCATTCCCTGAGATTTTAATTATTGGAGTAGAACTGTCAGAAGTGGAGTTCCCAGAAGCACTGCTTGCAACCACAACAGAGTTTAAAACCGATAATGCACTCAACACTAATCTCTTCCAAAGCATAGTTGTCGGGTGTATTACTGTACAGATGTTTAGTCTTCGGGGTATACGGTAGAAAGTGGGAGAAAAGAGAGAGAAAAAACAAAATATAAGATATATGGTAATACAACTTCTTAAATAAATATATATGTGTGTGTAAGTCTGCAATAACAGAAGTATCGTCCTTCGAGCGATTAATTTTTTTTTTTGTTTGTTGTTTTTTTTTATGTCGGCTATTATTGTTTACAGCAATTGCATAATCCTTCGAGAAATTGAAAAAAAAATGCGTAATAAAAATTTGAGTTTGTTTACGTTCCTTTCTGTCTCGTTTCTTTTTTTGGCAAAAATAAAAAAAAAATAGTAGAGACATTTTAAAACTGTCCGGAGGCAAAAATAGAAAACCATACTAGTGTTATTCAGAGACCAGAAATAAGTTTATACGGTTAGAAAACGGATAGACGCTGTAGTTTGGATATTTACTTGAACTAAAAATATATGGATATATGTATATATATATATATATGCGTGTGTGTGGGTGTGGGTGAGTGAAAGAGAGTAGTGCTATGGGTAGTACACTCCAACTCTTATTATTTTTGTTCGTAGTAGTTCTATAACTTATAATGTATATATATAATAAAATCTTTATAAAGTAATCTACATAATACTACAAGCAGAATATATACATATATATATATATATATGTATGTGTGTGTGTTTTTCTCATGTAACAAAAATTAATATCAAATGATAGTTTAATACAAAGTTTATACAGTTCCCTAAAATATACTATTCTTAGAATTTATATACCTTGATAGTGTCAAACCAATACTTCTCTGGAAGAAACACTAACGACCAAAGTATTTTTTTCAAATGGTCTAACTAAATTGTAAACAATAAATGCCCAAGATGCACCCATCTCTAAACCTACATCACCGCCGTCTTTCCCAATTAATATGCCGATTTCTCCAATCCAATACGTTTGACACATACCTAATGCAACACCAAATGCACTAACAAAAAATGCAAGTGCACTTGCTATCCCAAGAGGTAATTTTGCAGGATTATTCCAATCTTCAATAGCATAACTATCATAATTACCACGTCTATGTATACAATGTTCACTAAAAATCAAAGTAATATAAATTGCACAGTAATAAGAAATTGTGTTCATAAAATTCTCCAAAAAAGTATCAAAAAAATAGCATGCTGGAATACCCAATCCTAGCATTGCTAAATTACCAGCAATGGACCAGATTGCTCTGGGAAACCTTTCGAGAGGTCCCCATAAGGCTTGGGCGGATAATGCGATCGTATACATACTTGGTAAATTGTTTGCTACTGTGGACATGGCAAATACAACACAACAAAATTGACCAAATCCATGCAATGATTTTGGTACTAATACTGCATAAACTAATCCTCCTATAGCATTTTCATGATACAGTTCCATCCATTCAGGGTCAACTACAGCACCCATCCCACATGCAGCACCTAAAAACATTGAAAAACATAGAGCAGTTGTTAAACTTGTAAACACATTAAAAAATATTTTGGCCTTGCTAGTACTACGTGGTAAATAGACAGTAAAGTCGGCTGCATATGTAGTCCAAGCACCTGCATAACCAAATGCTGCACAACCAAACGATAGAACATTTCCGGCTGTGGTTGGACCATGGGTCCATTCACCGTTACTCCATTTACCAGATATTTTTAACCTAGCAATTAAAACAAAAAAGATGGCAAGGTTAGGTATCCATGACCATTTTTCATACTGGTGGATCACGTTATACCCAAAGAAGGAAACAAGGACCGTCCCTGACGCAATAATTAAACAACCCGCCCAAAGAGGACAATTATTTCCATCTCTATTAACCATATTAAGTAATTGAGCAGAACATATAGTATTCAAAACACACCAACCTACACATGAAATAATATTAATTAGTGAAAAAAACCTGGCCGTATAATTACCTGTTAGATAACGTGTTAAAATCATTTGTCTTAAACCTGTTCTAGCACCAAACATGGAAAAAAATGCCACTGGAATGACACCTAATATATTAAAAAACAGGATAGTTAAGCAAGAAGCACCAAAATTTAAACCATAGACGCATGGTCCTAAAGCACCAACAGCAAAGGCAGAAAGTACTAGATTTGATGAAAACCATGTATTAGCTGCACTAAAAATGTTGGTATCAATTTTTTCTTCATCTGTAATTGGTTCAACCCCTTTCACTTCAGCTTTCATCTTGGCTACCCAATGGAATAAATATGACTCTTTAGGGGTTAAAGACTCTACGTCATATGATGCCATTTTTTTCTCTTCTGCTTGAGAAACATTGCTGAGTGAATCTGTTGAAGAAACACTAGACTGATCACCAGTCTCTGGTATTTCTTGTTTCTTGTTGAGAATTGATGATAATTTACTTTGTATCATTTATTAACTGTTTAAAATACTATTAGATTTATTAATCTGTGTTTGATTACGTGCCTACTACAGTAGTATGTAGGAATACAGTAGTATCACTTCTAGAAAGAACACTGAATTGATGATTTCGAGTGCAAGATGTGTGTAGTTTTTTGAACGACGTAGTTAGATTAAAAACTGCCCAAGTTATATGGTTTATATATCTTTTAAAAATGTATCATTTTTTGTTTCGGGAACTTTTCATTTTTTGGAGTTATTTTTTATTTACATGATCATTTCAGTTATTTTACCATTGTTAGCAGAAGGAGTAATTGTGTTTTTTTCCTTCGAGTTTCCTTAACCAAAATTTTGAAAAAGGGAGAAAATAAAAGAAATGAAAAAAGAAAGAAAAACAAAAATAAAAAATTTTTTACTCTTTTGGGCAAATTAACAATAGTATCCCACAAATGAAATCTGTGACTCTGGATTAAATGAAATGGACGTTATCAAAACGTTGAGTATTTTATTGTTTCTTTATTTTCTGATAAATATTAATTTCGTTAATTGAACCTTTTGAAGAATAGCTAAGAGCCGTATTTTTCTTTTTTTGGGGGAAAATATCTATTCAGAACAGTCCTTTGTAGTCCAATTAAATGTCAGCTTCCACTATTTAGTAATAGGTGTTCTTTTAGAATTGAATAAAGGGCTTCTGTAACCATAAAAAACATTAGGGGACTGTATAGTCCACTTTTTGCTTCAATTCTTGACAAATTGTTCATACATGTATATATGTATAAACACCAAAATATATAGAAATATAAATAATTCTATCAGATAGAGATGATTTCAGTGATCATTTTGAGCCCATATGGTACTTTATGACACCCAGAACCACCCAAAAAATCATGGTTTTTAACTTCCTCTATTTTGTATCAACTTTCTCTTGCATTTTAAATTGGGAAAAAATTTTCGCTCTTGGAAGACTTTACTTAGTGATGCTTGGGTGTGTCACAATTATTTTATTTTCTCAATTAGGAAAAATACAAAAAATTATTTTTCCGCTTTTTCAAAAAAAAAAAGTAAAAAAATAAAAAACAAAAAGATACAAAGGTAAATATAGAAAGAAGAAGAAAATACAAAATGGAGCTTTCTTTGGATGAACCTTATTAGAGCTCTACAAGCGCAAATAAAATCATCTAAAAAGTAATCTGGATGCCTCTTTAACAGCAAAAGGCATATAGTCCTTTTGTAAGTGTGTTAATTAATTTTCTTTAATTATTTATGGAAATTGGAAGGATTTCCACATATTGGAACTTTTGCATTAAGGAGAAGCATTGCAACAGTCACATTTAAATAGGGGGAGTCTAATTAGAAAACCATACAAGTATAGTAAATATGATAAATATATGCAATATCTTTTACTGACAGTAGAGAACAGAGAGTAAAGTTAGGTTTTCTGTCATATTGGATTTTTAATCTTTTTTTGTGTTATACTAGTAAACAGTACATAGTTTACCTATAAACTCCTTATCATATAACCTCAGATATTATTGATAAGTTACAACTTGAGATCAGATATAAATATTAATAGCACAAAAAAAATGATACCTCACAACAATCGCAGAGTTATCAAATGTAAATTTTCTTTTATTCTAAAATAGAAGAAAAGTTTAAACTCTTTTGTTAATGATTTTTCTTAGGGAAATCATAGTAGATATATGTGGAAAAAATAATAAATATTATTATCTAATGTAACTATGCTTCAAATTTTGTGGATTTCTTTGATCTAGCGTAATATTTTGTATATCTTAATATTTAAGACATTAATACATATAAAATGGAGATAATAATATATGATTTGTTATTTGCTATTATAGTTTTTATAAAATTATAACTTTAAACGAGAGTCACACTAACTCAGATGTATATATATATATATTGTTGAAGGCGAATAAAATATTTTTTTTACGAGTAAAATAAAGAGTTTTAAGGAATTTTGAAGGAAAACCACCTATTGAATCTTTTTTTTTAGTGGAATTTTGGGAAATTCATAGCGTAATGATTATGGTATATTAATCAAGTACAGAAAAGGAATTGAAATAAAAGGTGACATTTTTTTTTAGTGAACTGTATATTCAGTACACATGATGCTATTGACTATTCTCGCCTTTACAAGCAAATAAAAAAGATAAAAAATTGTAATATACACTTACATAATTTTCTTTTCCATATTAATTGTTATATCATTATAAAGTTTTAAACGATTGGAAGTGAAGCAAGAATCGCTTTCAGACTTCTATTAATATTCTAGCCTTTTTGTGGAAAGTACAGACACAAAAAAAAAGTTTTTACCTGAAGTTCCAAGGTTCTTTTTTTTTTATTATGAAAGATTGTACGCAGTTCTTATCGCATGAATATAATTTTTGTTTAGTAGATTACGTATAGTAATGGCGTTATATTTGTGTATTCGATTGCTATCATGAGATAATGTCTTATTTTCTTTTATTTATTTCCAAGTTCTCATATTACCTGTGGATTTGATAAAAATTTTGAAAAAGTCAAATATGACAAAAGAAAAAAAAAAAGAAATGAAAAAAAAATAAAAACAGTCAAGATGACATAAGAAGGTACAAACTTGATGTTTAAAGCCTTTTTTTTTAACTCGAGGGATGGAAAGAACCAAGAAAGGAGATATAAGAATTGGATACAAAATAAATACGGTACTTAACTCTTTATATGGACCCCTAGGACTTTCAGAAAATAACAAGAAGAAGTACATTGTTTACTGCACGTTGTTTCATAAGAAAATACGTATAGACTTTTTTTTTTTTAAACTTAATATTCTTTTGATTTATTTGGCATAATTATTTATTTGGGAATATAAAATTTTACTATTGACTTCGTTTTTGTACAGTTACAATAAAATGCCTTATGTTCCTGAACCTAATGAATTAGTGGCCGAGAAACAAGTTCCTGCAGACACATTGAGTTCATATCTACCTCGTGTGGACCAATTCTATATCCCAGAATGGTTAACTATGCAATTTATCGCCAATAATATGGTTAGTTTTACACCATTATTTTCATATGGATCTACAGTAGTAAGCATTGAACGATGTAAGACTGCTTTAGGTTTCTCGATTGATATTTGTGCGACTATGATGATTGCAAGTATACTCAGGGTTTCATATTATTTGATCACCCCATATGAGATTACTTTATTGAGACAGTCCCTTGTTATGATATTTATTCAATTGATTTTATTGAGAACAAGCTTGAAATATCGACCTGAGGAATACAGATATGATAATTTGAAAAGTGTGGAATCATTAAGTGAATTACTGCAGAATGTTTGGTTGGAGCAATTTGGTACAAATAGACCCCATATTTTCAGTGATGGATGGAAACAATCTTTAACGGAGTTATCATCCAGAAATGTGGTGAGGTTTATATGGAAGATTTTTTTGGTCTTTGTATATAAAATTTTAAAATTTTTTGATCCCGGTTACAAAAGGGTGTTTGCCTTTTGGCAGTGGAATGATGATAAAATATTTTGGAGGTTTTTAATAATATTTTCCAGCATTCAAATTTTGGTTACCTTATTTATATCTAAGTTAATGAATTGGGACGAGCTAGCACAATATCTTGGATCGATCATTGGGTCTATGGGGTTGTTAGTGGAGTCTTTGTTACCTTTACCTCAGATTTCAATTTTAAACAATCTAAAATCTGTACAAGGTTTCAAGCTAATCTTATTAGTCAGTTGGCTTTGTGGTGACACAGTGAAGATTACATATTTAGTGTTTGGTGCTAAAAATATATCCATATTATTTTTTTCTTTGCATTTTTCCAAATGTTTTTGGATTTGTACATTGCTGGACAGTACATTTATTATAAATATTATTACAACAGGAACGAGAATGATGAAATTCAAGGAGAGCATATCGAACTAGAAACGTTTGTTTCACCGATCAAAGACGATCCTGTCCTCTTTTCCAATAACACGAAGTTCTTATCTAATTTAGTGCGTTATCCTGGAGTAAATGAGGATGAAAGATCATTAGTTATGGAAAACAGGACAGACACACCACCCCCGTTAGCGATAGGGGGACCATCTCGTAGATCCTCTACAATATAACTGTTTATCTTTTTTGTTTTTTTGTTTTGTTTTTTTTTCTACATGTTAATAAACAAGAAAGAGAGATGGAAAAGACAGGAAACGGGGGGTGGGTGGGGGTATGTCCATGTCCGTATGTCCTTAGTTGTTGAAGGATGGAGAGATGATAAGTATATATAGATGATAGATATATTCTTATACACACATAGACAAACAGTTACAGGTGTTGTCATCTATAATTGTGCAAGTTCTATAAAACTATACTTGTAGTTAATTAATTAGACATTGATATACAGATATATTATGCAGATATATGGAGGGATATATGGATTAGGTGAATTGTAGATTAACAAACACATGTTGACAGTTTCGATACTTTTTGCCTACAGGTGTCTGGATATTGAATTTGCTCATGCATACTACATACCATAGCCTAGTGCAGATAACTTTTCCTTTCTTTTCTTTTTATCTTTTTTTTGTAATTCCCCAGTTATTTTACTTGTGGATCGCCTATCAATTGCCGCCAAAATCACTGTTCAGTTCTGTTCAGTTCAGCTCAGTTCTGTTCAGTTCTGTTCAGTTGTGTCTTGTCGATAGCACTTCGTTCGGGGCTGAGTTTATCGCCCAATCAGTAGTGGCTATTCCCCTCCTCTGTGGGCCCCGTTTTGTCTTTGTGTTGTTGGCCACAGGACAGGTAGTTAAAGTGCGCTCTCTACAGCTTTTGCTTTTTTTGTTTTTGTTTTTTTTTTTGTCCTTCACCGTCAAATGTTACAAACTGGCCGTCTTGTGTTTGTGTGAGTCTTCGAGTGGGGGGGAGAACGGCTGAACTGAACTTCTGCAAAAATTACAAGATCAATTGGAATTTTTAGAGAAGGATTGAAAACAAAAGCAAGGGGTAAAAAAAACGACTTGGAGAGAGAGGACAGGATCTTTTATTTTTTTTTTTGTTGTCTCTCTTCTCCTTCCTTTAACGTATGTTTGTTTGTTATATATAAGTTGGTATTTAAATTTTGGGGTCTAGCTTGAAAAGAAAAAAGAAAACGTTTAATGTGGTGGTAAAGGAGGGAAAGGTAGTTCCACGCTATTTTTTTTTTCTTCCTGTAAACTTGGTACCTTATTTCTCTTGAGGCAATTGGTAGTTAGTGCAATTTTTCTTCCCAGTCCTCTTCTCTTTCCCCTCAACTTGTCTTGCTAATTGTACAGTACAAATATTATTATAATCGACAAACTAATAGTTAGTACTAGCAATCGTTATCTGTTCTTCATTCCAACCAATATATTTTTTTATTTCAGTTTATTTATCCAACCTAAACTGGAAGAAGAATAAAACCTAACAAAAAAAGAAAGAATATGTTCTATCATCCTCTATTAAAAAATAAAGCAATGTTAAAGATGCTACCTAAAAACAGCAATGTTTTGACTAAAAGATATTTTAACAAACTTCGCAAAAAACCATTAGACGGTGCAATTCTAAACTCGAGTTTTAACAAGGAATCAACAACAGTCAGTTTTATTACACATGAAAATAACCATCCGAACGCAGATAAACCATACACTGTTTGTTTTAATAACATCTTCCTAAGAGATTCTTCTAGGTCTCCAGGTTCAGTTGACGTTAAGACAGGCCAGAAGTTGTTTACCACTAGTCAATTGGCGATCGATCCAATTCACACGACGCCGGAGTTCGTTAAGATTACTCCAGATGGGAAGTTCTTGACTATCAGATGGAAAGATGGAGACGTGTATGATTATCCATTGGAGTTTCTATACAAGTATAAAGGTTCCACTTTTGTCACTAGATCATTAAGGAATAGACACACGAGTCACAGACCAATAATATGGGACGCCATGATCTTTAATGACCATCTAAAGACTTTTGCAATGGATTATAATGAATTTTTGCACGATGATAAAAGATTCTATGATGCGTTGATTAATTTACAAAAGATCGGGATGGTGATGATAAAAAATCTACCAAAGATTGATAAAGATGTCGATCCCTTGCGTATCTTATGTAATAGGATCGGTCCAATCAGATCCACTATCTACGGTGAAATATTTGAAGTCAATAATTTGAAACCAAACGATTCAAATATTACGTTCTCCAATAAAAGATTACCATTTCATCAAGACTTGACATATTTGGAAAACATCCCAGGTTTCCAATTGTTGCATGTTGTTAAAAATGAAACAGACGGTGGTGAAAACCTTTATGTTGATGCATTTCATTCCACAAGGTTTATAAGAGAGACTGACATTGAAGCATACGAAGCGCTAAACATTGTCCCTATTAATTATCAGTATAAGAAAGATGATAAGAGATATTACCAATCTAAACCATTAATTGAACAATATGACTCCAACGAACATAACGTGGAAATTGGTAACTATGAATATTTAATTAAAACCATCAACTATTCCCCACCATATCAAGCACCATTGACATATGGTATTTATAATAAAGCTCCAAACAAGGAAGTTTCTACTACACCAGGTAAAGTCATTGAAAGGTTTATGTTCAAGGATTTTATTAGAGGCTTAGAATTGTTTGAACAGTCTATTAATAACCCAGCAAACCAGATAGTGATATCAATCCCAGAAGATACATGTGTTATTTTCAATAATAGGAGAATTTTACATGCAAGAAATGAAATCATTCCAAAACCAAATACTCAGAGATTGTTTAGAGGTTGTTTTGTCAGTAACGACCATTTCATGAGTAAACTAACTTACTTCGAAGAAAAGTTTGGTTTATAAATATATTCAGTAAATAGATCTTCTTATTTAATTTTTGTTTTATTTTATTTTATTTTTATTTAATATTATACTGATTCGTTATATCTAATTTTCTTTGTCTCCTTTTAACAATAGAAAGAACAACGGTTTTTTGATTAAAGGTATCATTATAAGTTGACTTTACGTTTTTATGAGTCTTCTTAACAATTGTAAATATGTTTGAACGATCTTTCTGTATGTTAATGGTTTGTCTTTGTTATGTAATTAATTTTTTTTTGTTTTTGTATTTGAAATCTTTCACTCTAAAACAAAACAATTAAAACACTAATAGCCGCTGGACGAGTCAAACAGATAAACAAACGTAAAGCAAAGACTTACAAAGACAGTAAATAAATTTAATGCGACTCTGATGTCAAGTTTATTTGAATTGATGAAAAACACTGACACTAAAAACAGTCTTTTGGAAGCTTTGAAACCCAAAATACGTAAAATTACTCTGGAAAATATTAGTAGAGAGACAAATTTAGTGGAAAGCATTCAAGCAAACCTTTCCATGACATTACAGGCACTCGAACAACATGGTGAATTTATAGATTTTCAAATTACAGTAGTCAAAAAAAATGGGAAAGGTTACATTTCGGAACCTCGACACTTATTGTTCCCTAATTTAGGTACAAATTCTAAATTGTCCCAAATCAATATTAGAAATGTTGCTATTTTGTTAAGTCTATTGACAACAATTAAAGAAAGATATCACTTGCAACACAGGAGTACAATAAGAGACATTTTTTACTCCAATGTTGAACTATATCAAAAACAAACTAGAGTTAATTACTGGCTACGACTCATTGCCTCAAATTTTAAATTAAATAATATTAATAAACTGAATATAGTTCCAGCTCAGAAGGGACTTATATTCTCTTCAATTCTATTACATATTGACGATTCTGTTATTCTGAAACCTGGATTAACACATTTGATCCCTTATATAAATGATAATTCTAATGTGACAATATACCATAATGCATATAGCTTAAAGAGAAAAGTTCATCTAAAAATATTTGAAAAAGAAGCTATCTTTAATAAAGTCGTTCAAAATTACTGCAATTGCAGTAGTAATCAATTATCAATCCCTGAGACTATTTTTATTACTGGCAAGGGGTACCCTGATACTTTAACAAAGTTGTTCATTGAAAGATTGAGCAATTGTTTATCAGAAGATATTTTAATCAAGCTTTATGTGGATGCAGATCCATATGGTATAAATATCGCTCTTTCATATATAAAAACTGCACCAAATATAAAACTAATTCATTATAATGGCATCTCAATCACCCAAGTAATCAAGAAGAGAGGACAGATATTGTCCATGAACTATCGAGATTATATCATTGCAAAATCAACAATACACCGTATCATAAAACAAATAGATTCAGCAAGCTCCCCCATATGTAATACTCCATATTCTTCCCTTAAATTGGAACTACAGAGACAAATGTTCTGGGGGAAGAAAGGTGAAATGAATGCTCTTTATACATGAGTTCCACTCGTTTAGTCTCTATTGAAGCTACTCCCAGATAATAATATTGACACTCATTCATTCTGATTTAATCTCCTTGTCTCTTCACACCCAGACATCCACCAACTGTAGGTCTTATTTTTTCTTCATGTTTTGGTGTCGTGTTTTTTTCTTCAAGGAATTTTTAGACAGAAATGAAAAAAAAAACGTAAGAAAAAAATGAAATGAATAAATAAATAAGTTAAACCATTTAATGGTTAAGGTGTGCATACGTAAACAACAGAATCATTTATCAGAATTGGAACCTAACCAATACTCAAATCGGCTGACAAAGTGTAAAAAAAATTCCACTCAAACAAAAAAAAATCGTGTGTATATTTGGAATAAAAAAAATAAGAGAGTATTCAGCAATATCTGCAGATCTTTTGAGAGTATAAAAATAATCTACTATTAATTGTTAATCATCTTATTTACCTTTTTTCCCTCCAAACCCTATTAGATTCATTTAAAGAAAGAAATCAATGATGTTAGTCAAATTAATTTCTGTTTTATTTACCATTGTAAATTTAACTGTTGTTAATGCTGCTTCTGCCAATTATGCCCCATTTTCCATAAATTTACCTGCATTCTCTAAAGAATGTTTCTACTATGATATTACCCATGACGATGATTCATTAATCATTGGATACCAAGTATTAACCGGGGGCAATTTTGAAATCGACTTTTCCATTACTAGCCCAGATGGATCTGAGATTGTTAATGAAAAACAAAAGAAATACTCTGATTTCGTACTAAAATCATTTGGTCTTGGCCAGTACACTTTCTGTTTTTCCAACACTTATGGAACTGCACTAAAAAAGGTAGAAGTCACTTTGGAACTAGAAAAAACTTCCTTTGATATCCAAGACGAGGATAATAAGGATGATGCTGTTGCAAATCATGCCATTGCTGAAATTGATAGAAATTTAAACAAAATAACCAAAGTTATGAACTACCTAAGAGCTAGAGAACATAGAAACATGTCTACTGTTAGTTCTACAGAATATAGGTTGAAATGGTTATCCATCTTAGTCATGGTCATCATGGTTGGTATCAGTGTCTTACAGGCTTTAATTATTCAATTGTTCTTTAAGTCCCGTCAAAGAAACTACGTTTAATCCATACAGTTTCAAAACTTATATATATATAATAATGGATACACAAATATATAGATATATATACATGTATTTATTTATCATGATTTTATTTTAAGTAAGAACGTCGAATATACATAAGTATAAATATGTAACATATCCATGAACAAAGAAACATGTAAACAAATAAACTATAGAAAACATTAACAGATGAATATTTAAGTATAATCAGATATATGTGTGCATTTAGAAATGATTAATTTGAAATAATTAATAATTAACATAAGTTAATAATAGAGTAGATAAAAAAGTTAGTTTAAATACATTCAATTTCTTGTATTTTAAGTCTTTTTAAAACAGACTTACTTTGAGAGGTCCCAAGTTGAATCAACTGATTTCCTCTAAAGTCAATGATTCCACGATTACGTAACCATTCCAACGCCAATATACTGAAAACTGTTAAATATATCAAAGCACTAGATATTTTTATCATAAATAAACCAAAACCAATACCTAATATGGAGCCGAGACACATT
Organism: Arxiozyma bovina; assembly: GCA_023309525.1. Lineage (NCBI taxonomy): Eukaryota > Fungi > Ascomycota > Saccharomycetes > Saccharomycetales > Saccharomycetaceae > Arxiozyma > Arxiozyma bovina. The sequence goes on from JAKZLQ010000103.1 coordinate 20,457, forward strand.
TGTTTGTATATAATCTTTCTTCTTTTACGTGACTCATCTGCAGATATCACAGCACCGTCTACTTGATATTCATTTTCTTTCATCCTCAGTTTCATATTGTCATTGGTTGTTATTAATGCAGACTCGTTATAGACCAAAAATTGATTTATAAATTCATATCCAAATAAGGATCCTACCCCTAACCCTGTAGTCAATCCCAGCCATAACCTAAAACCTCTGTAAGATTTAAACCTTGATAATCTATCCCAGTTAGTCGTATATTGAGACTTATCAACAGTATGTGTTATGTTTGTAATTGAATGTATTGAACGTTGACTCCATTTAAATTGTGAAGTTAGCCCCTTTCCTAGGATAAAAATCTTTATATTATCATTAGTTATTGAAAAGGTTCTTAGGTGATTCCCAACTCTTAAACTTTGCTTACATACACCCGTCAAAGAACCTGTAAAATTAAACATAGTTAACAGAATCAAGACTTTGATTACGCTTTCATGCGGTTTAGTCTATTCTAGGTTTAGTGATCTTTAAATTATTCAAAGATGCTTCTAATTCAATATTTTTTATTAACCCTTCAATTATTAAGAAATAAACAAACTAGGAAATTTCAATTAAATAATAAAGTAGATTTTTACAGCAATACATTACACATACAGATAGAGATGCTGAAATTGGACTGAGATAATCTGGTTATTATTATAAATTTATTACAAAGTATTTTCTTTTATCTATCTAAACTTTTATATACTGTATCACATCACTATTAACAGTATCGTAAAATTTTATTTTATTTGAGTTTTACGTCGTCTAGCACCTTCTCTAGCCCAAAATTCATCTCTATATATCTCCCAACCTTCTCTAACTTCTGCACTAAATGCCTTTGGATTCAATACCAACTTAATATCCACTGCACCAATACGTGGTTGAGATCGAATTTGAACTTTATCCCAAAATCGTACTACTACATTATCACCACATTTAAATATTTGACGGAATATCCATAATTGAATTAATGCAACATTCCTTGTGATAAATCTAACCAAATCAGTAAATTTTTCATCCCATGAGGAATGAACCTTTACTAATCTAATATTGAATTGTTTTATACCTTTATTAGTGGTATTAAAAAATCTTCTTGGTAATATAATCGTCCTTTTGTATTGTCCACTGATATAAAACAAGAAGACTGTAATTATAACAAACACCAACATTAATTGCAACATAAACCGATACAATGTATTATTACTGTTAACATAATAATAACTGAGATGATTATTATTATTATTGTTATCCAAATGTATTACAGATGAATAGTGATAATTCTGTTCAGGAGTTACAAGATTTGATGTAGTAAAATACAATTCATAAATAGCAAATCCTGCAACTCCCATCAGTGTAGAATAGAATGTAGTATATTGCCATCTTAATCTCTTTTGTCGTCTAGCTTGCTGTCTTAAGTCATCTTCAAGAATTAATAAGTTTCGAAATATCTTTGAGGCTGGTGATATATCAGATGAGTTACGCACTGTCCTAGTTCCGCTAGAGGAGGCTTTACTGTTAGATCTTTTACGTATTGTCATTGTGGGATTCTCTGGTTCATAATTAGATGTAATACTTCCATATTCACCACTACCACCTCTATCTTCTTCGAGGGAATAGTTCCTATAAGGGTAAAAATGCAAATATTTACTGTTGTCATAATGACTACTGAAAACTATATCATTATTATCAACTCTTCCAGTATATCTATCCTTATTCAACTTATCCAATGACTCTGAAGACAATGGGTGACCTAAATAATCGATCTTTCTAGCCATTTGCAATTCAATATTATTTGATGTATCAGTCTCAGTTATTTGGTCATTTTTTGTGTCTACAAAAACTGGGTTATTATTTTTAATTTCAACCTCAGAAGCATGCAAGTCATTAGGGACTTCATTGACAATATCATCTCCCTCTTTCACAATTATCTGTGATCCTAAAATTCTTTCTTCTTTTGTATTTAACTTGTCTAATACATCCATTGATCTAATACCAATCAATACACTCGAATATTCTCAGTTTAACAATGTTGTTCACTCTGGACAATATTCTTTCTTCTTCCTTATATGTTTTCTTTGACTTTTAATGGGTTTAACTAGCCATTACTCAAAAATTTTGTTCTGCTTTTGATTCTTTTCAACTTTAACCTTTAAATCTTTTAATCGGATATCTTTACAAAACACAAGACACTAAAACATATATTCATATCCATATTACTATTGTACACACTTTATCCACTCAAGAATTTTTAAGTAAGTTCAATCTGTTAATAAGAGTAAAACAGATAGAATTACCCACTGTTAATATTATCTTAAGTTAAGGGCTAGTTAAACTAAAAATTATTTTAGGAAGAAGGATCCGGCAGAGTAGAATTCTTTATCAATAAAAAAATGTTGGATTATATCGATTACGTGGTTAGAGCTTTTGAACAGCAAACAAATTGGTATTCAGATAATAGTTATGAAAATATCACTGCTACCTCGAGAAGTCTATTAAATTTTGCTATTCCTCAATCCATTAAGTTTCAAACATCAAATAAGTCTACAGACTACACTTATAGTACTTTGGAATTGACTCGTGGCAAAAAGATTAATGGATCTCTTGCATACTTGTACACTGATATTGAAGGTTTAGACAAAATTCTTCGAAATTCTGATACAATTGCCCTTCAAGATGCTATCGAAACATACAGATACATACAGCCAAGTTTTACTATGGGTAATCAAAAATGTTTGACAAATACAGAGTCATTTTCCTTTGAGTCTATTGTCTCCAATAGTGCCGATACTACAGATAATACGTTTAAACCCAGATCCCTGTATTTTGGTAGACTGTACTATCCAAGTTCTGTGTTAGAAGCTATGATGATTAAAAGATTATCACCATATACCCAAATGACCATCAAATGTATAAGTTCTACGACAAGAGGTTCAAATTTAAACTTCTGGACATTTTATTGGCAGCGTTACAAGAGACATAATTGCCAAGAATGGATTTTTTCCTCCAACGATGGACTCTGTGGTTATAGAATACTACACAATGTAATGACTTCCCCATCCAAATTTAATAGTTCTTTGTATAATAACTCATCATTAGCTGTTGGTGCAGAACTTTGGTTATCTTTAGGTTCATTAAATCCAGGTTTGTCTACTAGTCTTCGGTACTGCACTCATTCTGCATATACAGGAAGACCTTTGACCCTAACTTTTACATGGAATCCATTATTTGGTCATGTTTCCTCTACCTATTCAGCTAAAACTACAGCAAACTCCACCTTCACCACAAAATATGATTTTAATCTTTATTCCACTGAAGCTAATTTATCATTCGGCTGTGAATTTTGGAGAAGTGACACTATAAACTCTTTACCTTCTACTCCTGTAAACATGAATATACCATCAAACATTGAAAAGACTAAGGTAAAAACTGGTAGTCAGTTGGAGCTTAGTGACTCCAATGAAACAGACCAGGAAATTTCCCCATCAAATAATAAAACATCAACAGAGTCCAGTATTATGTTGCAAGACAAAAACTTAATGAATTATTCAAGTACCCAACAGCAATATATTATGGATTTAACACACACATTTGAATCATCTTTAATACAACTTGATAAGGAGAGGTCAATTATTGAAGATTTTGAAAATAAGTTCAATAATAAAAAGTACAGCAGTGTATGGAAACTGTCAACATCATTGATGGATAAGAATTTAAAAATCTTGTGGGAAGGCAAATTTAAAGGATTTTTATTATCTGCGGGGACCGAACTATTGTTCAATATACAGGATAAAAGGATTCAACCCATAATTAATCCTGCAACACAATTTGGTATCAAGATTCAATATTCTACATGAGTTTAATATATCCTTTCTCTATTTATCACACTACTAACAACAGTACAATTATAATCATATTAACAATCAAATATTGTGTCCGTGAAATAATTTAATTAGTCCATAATATATAGTTAAAACCATTTACATAGCTTGTATACATATATTATGAATGACTTAGGAATTAACAGAGGAGGCTCTTTTTGCCCGTTTCCCCCTGATCCTATTTTCGTATTCATTGGCTTCCACTCTATAATATTCTGCCAAATCTGCATCATCATAACCATCTAATTGATACCATAAATTATACCCAGAGAGTCTTGTACCAGTTGCTAAGATCTGAGCCATATAACGTTGAACATCTTCTAGATTATTTATCGAATTTAAAACTATGGGCGAAAATCTCTTTGGTATATCTGTAATTATAACTGTTACTGTAGAATAAAGTGGCGAAGGACATCCTCTCACAAAATATATCTCTTTATCAAATGGTTTATTTAATTTTTTTGAAAATCTGTTAATATCTCTTTCATTATGAATAGTTATCCAAGAAATAATATATTCATTCTTTTCCTCAACATATTCAATAACGGAGTCCTTCGGGATATAATAACGAATATATTTTTCTTCCAAAAACTCAAGCATTAAGGTCGCACCTTTTAAATATTTTAGCTGAAAGGCAGTTAGTCGTTCTTCCTCTATATCAGTGGATTCTTTTATTCTTAATCTTTTGGTAGTTTTTTTCTTGGAATCAAAATTTCCTTCGTTATCACATAATTTTGAGCCATCTTTTACTATATCCTTTCGCTTTTTTCCCTCCTTACTAATAACATCTGGTGTCGGTGTTGATACAATAGAATTCTCATTTGATTCTTTCTTTACTTGTTCTGAGGGTAAATTTTTCTCATTTGAATAACATGTCACATTATCTTTTTCATTTACTTGCAATGTTTCATTATCCTTTATACCAACAGATAAAGCTGTACTTATAGAAGAATGCTTATTTTCTGAAACTGAAGTACCTGCCACCTTTATACTTTGTCCTAAATTTTTAGTAGTAGTATTTGCACCAAGACTCACCAAATTTAATTCATTCACAGTTGACTGAGAATCCTTCTTCTGTATATTAGATCCATTTTCTTCTATTGTCGCATCTACCTGTTTTATCTTGCCTTCACTACACTCTGATGTTAACTCTTCTGCAATTTCCTCGGAAACTACCTCTTTTCCATTTAAAGTATCCATTTTGCTTTCAAGAGTTTGTTTATTTGTATGAGAATCTGCCTCTTTTATAGTCAAAACACTATCTTTCATTCTAGAATCTTCACCTCTTACCACTTGTTCCTTTTCACTAGGACCTCTTTCCCTTATGTCCGAATAATTCTCTTTCATTAAGGAAACTTGTTCTGGTGTTTTACAAATATTCTCTTTTTTCTCACAATTGCTCAACCTCACTTCAGAATTTCTTTCTTTTGCATCAGATTTCCCTTCTTTTATCTCAGTATTATTATCTATTACTTTAAAATCTTGTTTTACTACTTCTGAATTTTTATCTTTCATCTCTGCATGGTTGTCTTGTATTCCAATTTCCTTTACTTTTTCATCAGTGCTGCTTTCTTTCATCTCAAAATTTTTATCTTTCACGTTGGAGACTTTTTCTTTCATTGGAGAACCCTTCTCTTCTGTCTCCACAGGCTTCCCTTTTATTTCTGGATTATCTTTCTTTTCTTGAAATCTCTTTATTCTTACCTCTGTTTCTTTTTTATTAATTTGGGAATCCTGCATAGACTGCAAATCAATAATTGTTCTTACTGGAGACCACCCTGGTGGAGCAGGCATTTTCTTTGCCATGGCAATAACCTGCTTAAATTCTTCCAGTTCATCAGGCATCGCCTCCCCATCGGCAACTTTTTTCATTAAAGATCCAAGTAAAGGATCCTTGGAAGCCAACATATTCAAATTTGCGATCATTATCGAATCCCTCATAGAGGCAGTAAGTTGTTTAGGCTTTTCAATTTTATGAGTATCATGGTTATTGTTATTCTTATTATCATTACTATTTCTATTATCATTTTTACTTTTCCGTATTTTAGCAGCTTTTAAAGCCTTTTCCTTCTTTTGTAATTCTTTCAATTCTTTCAATCTTTTCATTTCTTCTTTCTTCTTTTGCAGTAACATCATTCTTTCTTGTTTTGCTTTCAATTTGGCCTCTTTCTTTCGTTCCTTCTCTTGTTGTCTTAATAATTTCTTTCTCATCTTTTCCTCATTTCTAAGTCTTCTCTCCTCCTGATCTTGCAACCTCTTTAATTCTTTGGCCTTTTTTTTTGAATCTTGTTCCTCTTGCCAAATATTTTCAATGTTCTCATCTTTCAATATAAACAACCTAATCTCAAATGTATGTGGACCTGCTATCATAGTACAATCACACATCTTTTGCATTTTATCTTTAATAGAAAAATTTGACACACTTTCTTCTTCTTCTTGTTCTAAATTACCTTCCAAAAAATCCTTTTTCCAATACAGAGGAAACACATTACCAAAATTGTAGATCCAGGTCCTCCTTGACATCCATAGGGAATCGTATAGTACTCCAGAATCCTTGACCATCAATGGATGTGTCAAAATAGAATTATAATTGGGTGTATCGATAGTCGCAGGAAGATTCGCAATAATTTCAAAAGGTCTTCCCTTTGCCCATTTCTCGACTTGTGTTAAATTAGATATATCTTCTTCTGAATCACTCTCTGATTTTTTTTGTCTCTTATGCTTCCTTTTTTCTTTCTTTGGCTCTACGTCACTTACATTGTCTGGAGATCTTGTTCTTGTTCTTAAAACTACCATTATTAACTGTTACTTTTTAATGGCTGTAGTAAGGAAATCAGAAGTGATTAAGGTAACGGAGAACTACAACACTATAAAAAATGCCAAGTATATATACACTATACCTTCTCTAATCATTCATTTTCTCATTTATTCATAGCTTTTACTATGTCACAAATGCCACCTCATCTACTATTATCAATACCAATAGTAAAAGAAGTGTACATAATAAGAGAAATAATTAAAACTTTACTTTACTGATTCTATCATTCCATACGTTTCTTCTCTCTGTTGCAACTTTCTCTTGCTTTTTTTTTTTTTCCTCTTCACGAAAATGGAAACAGAAGCGTTTCCGCTACCAAATTGGCATATATATATAGAAGAAAAAAAGCAAAAAAATAAAACAAAACCCTGAAAACCCAGATACATAAAAGTAGGGCAGGGGAACAAACTTACAGGATTTTCACTCAGATCCATTAGGGCAAACACAGGATTTGAAGATAAAAAAAAAGAGAAATCTTAAAGTAGCGTTTAATAAAGATAAATGAGCTGAAAAAAAAAAAATAATTAAAAATGAAGGTTACATCTTAATATTTATTGTGGTTATATCCAAGAGATGAATGTGTATACAGAAATGAATTTATAAATGTATGTTATAATGATATACAAATGTATCTATATCAATAGAGTCTTTCGATTAGTTACCCTTAGTAGCAGTTTCAAGGGCTTGCTTTATATCATCTAATAGATCATTGACATCTTCAATACCAACAGATAATCTGACTAGATTATCATAGACACCAGAAGCTTCTCTTGCTTCTTTTGGAATACCACCATGGGTCATTACAGCTGGCACTTCTAATAAAGATTCAATGCCACCAAGAGATTCAGCTAATGCAAATAATCTAGTAGAGGAAGAGAATTTAGCAGCTGCCTCAGCACCACCTTTAATTCTGAAAGAGATCATACCACCTCCTAAACCATCACGGTGTTGTTTCTTTACAATGTCGCGTTGAGGATGGGATTCTAAACCAGGGTAGTTGACAGCTTCCACAGAATCACTAGATTCTAAAAACTCGGCAATCTTTTGTGCGTTTAGGGATGCTTGTCTGACTCTTAAGTGTAGTGTTCTTAAACCTCTGTGAGACAACCAAGCATCGAATGGGGATGGGATGGCACCAATAGCGTTTTGCAAAAATTGTAATCTTTCATGGATATCCTTGTTGTTGGTGGCAAGAACACCTAAAACGACATCTGAGTGACCATTGATATATTTAGTGGCAGAATGAACGACAATGTCTGCACCGAAATCTAATGGGTTGGATAGGTATGGGGATAAGAAAGTATTGTCAACGACAAGTAAGATATCTTTATTTAGGGACTTAATTAAATCGGATACAGCACGGATATCAGTAACCTTTAAGGTTGGGTTAGTTGGAGATTCAATCCAAACCAATCTAGTGTTTTTTTGGACTAAGGTTGGCAAATCTTCCAATAAATTGTTGGTGAAAGTGGTTTCAACACCATGTGTGTTAGCGACTTTAGTGAAATATCTGTGGGTACCACCGTAGACGTCACCAATAGAGATGGCATGTGAACCTTGTGGCAAAGACTGTAAAATAACAGCAGTGGTGGCAGAACCAGAAGAGAATGCAAGACCATATTTACCATTTTCTAAAGCAGCAACAGCATTTTCTAAGTTTTCTCTGTTTGGGTTTTGAGATCTGGAGTATTCGTAAGTACCAATTGGGTTAGCTGGGGAAGATTGTTTGAATGTAGTGGATAAAGAAATAGGCTCAATAACGGAACCGTGAATATCAACGTGGGAACCTGCATGGATTGCCTTAGTAGCAAATTTATCAGTGGATTTAATAGCCATTTTTAATTAACCTATATGTATAAAATAAAAATATATATTTGTTTATTGTCTTTCTTTGTTCTTACAGTATTTTTTTTCTTTTACGTTAAATAATACTTCCTAAAACAAAAAGTAAAGCTTTACAAGATTCAAATATCGCATTTCTACATATTGTAAATCTGGCCTTTATATATATATATGTAACAAGTTATCAAAATTAGATTGAACGGTAGTGTTTTGAAGCTTTAAACTACTCGAGATTGGGACACCACAACATTGGCCATCCCAAAGAAACTGCACACGGCATTTCTCGACCATAGAATAATTTTTTGTGTATTGTGTTATTCAGTTTCTTTCTTTTATTTTGGTCGACGGCGTGAAAACAAAGATATGCACAAAAAAAAGAAAGAAAGAAAAAAAGAAAGAAAGAAAAACACTGAGGCACTTAAAATCCGCACGGAATTTGTCAGAAAAAAAAAAGAAATTCTTTTTTCGTTTTTCTTTCGTTTTTCTTTCCTTTTCATTTTGTGACATAAGTTACAAAAACTGTGTAAAATATTCAAAGAGACGAAAATAGAAACTGTGGACACACAAAAAGAAAAAAGCAATATTTAGTTAGAGGAAACTTACTAAAATTAGTCAGCTTACTAAGTTCTTCTTTGATGTTGTGTTACTCAGCTCTTCCTTACAAGAAACGAAAGGATGTTCCAAACTTCGATAAAATGGGTATGTGAAAAAATATGTAATTAGTAACTTATTAGCTTATTTTGTTCGATATCTATCTAATTGTCAAGTGACTGTTGTTCATTGGGTTCCCCCGCCTCTTAATTAATTCTCTATTATTGAATGATACTGCTATGCGTACACATATATTATTATCATGATCACTACTAGTGGTGCAACATTTATTGTTGTTGCTGAGATTGTACATGTTGCTGCTGTAACAAAAACTGCAATTCTTGGAAATCTTCGGCAATCTCTGAATCTCTCAAACCATTAAGGGCAGGCGCACCTGGAAATCCTCCATAATATCGTTTTAAACCTTCAAAATCGCTCAAGGCATTATTCAATCTCATTCTGTCCACAATTGCTTCTAATTTATCCACAGGGTTATGTCTATACCGGAACTTAATATTTTCACATTCCAAATCTTCACTTAGGGGTTCTCCTGGTAATCTTTGTTGTGCAGGTCCTGCATAACCTGTGATACAACTCAACGTTTTATTTGCTATTTTTATCGGAACATGATAGGATACCTCTGGAACCACATTGTCCATCTCTCTTCTTTCTTTATTAATATCGTACCACTCTTTAGTAGTCGAGGTTAGCAATTCTCTTTTCAAATCACTCACTTTTTTATAAAAATCTTGATGTATCATTGTCCTCGTGGCTCGTGTTTCTCTATCGATACACTGTAACTCATATTTTTGCCTCTGATACGCCCTTTTCAACTTATAATCACGGATAGAGGCAATCTTTTCATAATATCCATGTAGTTCTGGATGTGACCCTTCAAGACACATCTGTAACTCTAATTCTAATTTAATCAATTTATTTTCATATAGTTTCTGTCTCAATTCCGCAAACTTATATTCAATATTTATAATATCATCCATTGCTTCCAATCTCCTATTTTCTAATTCCATTGGGGATGGCATGATTTGTTTTGGTTTTTCATTCTTTTCTTTACTCACTTTACTATCACCATTCCCATCTTCTGTTGCTTCCTGCTCATCTTCTTCATCTTCATCTTCTTGATCAGCCTCTTCTTCCTCATCTTCCACCTCTTTGTCTGCCACATTCAATTCATCTTTTCGATCTAACATTCCAGCTTCTGCAGGTTCTTTGCTTTCTTCTTTCTTTTCTATTTTTGTTTTCTGCTCTCCATCATCGTCTTCTAACGATAGTGTTTCTTGCAGTAGAAGTTGTGATTTTGAATTATTCTCAGGAGATTTTATAGAAGATCGAGAAGAATCAGTAGAAACTAGTTGTTCTGATACATCATTAATCTCTAATTTAATCTTTTTATTACTTGACTCATCTTTAGCTTCTGAATTTTCATCCTCTAAATGATGTTTAATAGCTAGTCTTGAATCTTGCACCTGTTTCTGTTCTTGTTCCTTTTCATGTTGTTGATTTTCTGATTCACTGTATTGTTGCTCTATTATTTCTACATCCTCTAACAACTTCGAAAGTTTTGGATGAAACTCTTCTTCCTCGTTCATAATGTCGCTTTCCATTTTTTCAGTATCTGCATCGCTAGATATGCAATATTCACTCAAATTGATATTCCCCATGGGTTCGTTTGTGTCCAGAGTAGTCAATGCACTCTCTTCATCCTCATCACGAGAACGGTTTGTATCTTGTAAGTCAGGCAAATTATTCAGTTTTTCTTGTTCCTCATTCATATTCTATAAATAAATATAGATATATATATATATATTGGTACAACACCTTTCAAGCAACACTTTAATATCAAAAAAATAGAAAGCTTATAGGTACTTCTTCAGTAAATAATAACTATATTGTAACAAGGGTTACAGTTATATTATTAAAAATTTTTCAGTATTCGATCCAATGTTCTCCTTACCAACAATGCCATGAACACATGTTTATATAACTGTTTACTATGTATATTCCCTCATTTTTTAGATCATTTTAGTTGTAGTATAAACTTTTTTTTTTTATGTTACAATAGGGCTTTCCCTATTAGGGCTAGTCAAAAATTTTGTAAGAGAGAAAGAAATCTCTAAGAAGGAGAAGCTACCTGAATATAAGGAGAAAAAGAAGAGGAAGAAGCATATCAGGAGACCAGATGTACTTCCTTCACCGGCTCTAACAGGTTTCAATGGATCGCAACAAACAATGTCTATTCTAGTACAAATTTATTTCTTTGCGTGCCTCGCATCCATATCAGTACTAATTACACAAGCATTTATCTCCAACCTTCTTCATTATCTTATCTTATGACATTAGTCAAGCCTTATAGTATAATAACCTTACTAAAACATAATGCAACTATTAAATGTGAATACCAAAAGTAATCATATCTATTATCTTCACCTAACTCAAGAATTAAGTATAATTTAAAGCTTACTAGAGATCGTATATTTTGGAATTTAATAACTGACAAAAGTCCTTGAATTCCTACTGTTTAACTAAATTATTCATTCTTTATATTACTAGAAGGAAAAGGAAATAGTATATTATCTTACAAATTGTTTTTTAATAGTATTATTTTTACGTTTATATTTATTATCTTCAAAAATCAAATCGTCTAAATAAATTTCTGAATAACGTAACTTTTGGATCAATTAGTCCCAATAACTATAATATAGAAAATAATTAAATATCTCTTTATTGCTGAACTAGTATAAATATGAATATATTCTAAACAATAATAAGATTAATCTTTTAACTTTCAGGGAACACACTCCATAGAACCCCCTTCTGCTTCAATAATTTTCTATTTTTACTAAAAAAAAATGATACTTTCTATCTTCACCATGGGAAATAGATAGTGAGTTTCATTATATAAGGACTATGCTTCACAAATCAATCTTGAAATAACATAACTATGGATGTAAGCTTTAATTATTCTTCTTTTGTTTTCGTTTGTTAAAATCATCACTTTCACAGAGGTAAACATACAGTTTTATTCCACGTGTTAAAAGTTAGATCTAGTTTATATCTATATACCTATAATGTGATTAATGCTACTTAGGACTTCATTACTAGGTTTTGATGACGATTTAACATTTTCTAATCTAATAGTGGAACTTTGTGTGGTTGAGTTTAGAAAAGTTTGTCGTAAAGTTCAAACATATAAAAGTTAATAGATTATTCTATTCTGGTATGAATCCAAACTTCAAAAAAATAATAATTAAGCATATTTTTGTTCTTATTCCCCATTTTAATTAATAAGTGTTGATCTATTAAACCTTCACAAATAATGGGTATTTATTTTTATCAAAATCCTATATCCATTAATGTCCTATTTTTTTGTTGGAATATTAAAGTCACACCTATTAATAATATATAAAATGTTAATTTTGCTCTGTCACAGTTTTTATCATTCCACTACTATTTAATTAACACTTTTAATTATAATGTGGCATTTAAGTGTTATACTATCATACAATACAATAATTAGAAAGAGAAGTATTAAATAGAAAAATACCTTCAAAGAAAATCGCAAAAATAAGGACTTTTAAATTTGTATCTATTTACATAAATAGTTGGTAAATATTTGTATCCTTTGATTATGTTTTAATAAATCTGAACTTCGTTCTAAGAATATCTGTTTTCTGTAACTTGTTACGATAATTAGAATGACAAGAAATTTAGTTAAAACTAACTCGCATAAAATAGTCATAAGGAAATTTTTAAACATGAAAAACTGAATTTCATAAGAATACATATATTAGATATTTCTGAAACTGGTAGTCATGATTAAATAGTAAATTTATTAGCACATTTGTTACTATTACAATCTTTCACCCTCTTTTATATAAAGTATAAAAAAATAAATATATATAAAAATAAAATAAAAATACTTAAAATGTTCAGAGAGAATTTATAGCAATTAGGTTTTTACTTTCTTGTCCTTGTTCTCTATATACTTTTATTCTTGGAACATACAATCTACTCTCATGTACTTATGTACAAGCTTATATTTTATCGGTTTTAAAATTGAGAATATCTATTGGTTTATCTCCAATTATCATTGTATTGATGTGTGTTGATTTCAAGAAAAAACTTTTTCAAGAAAGACATGATATAAAGAAATTGAGAAAAGTAACTAAAGAAAAGTAACAAACAAGGTAAAAAGATAAAAAGTACAAACCAATGACACGTGAAGAGCAATGAGAAATTACAAAAGAAATAGAATTAATAACTAGGAGTTGAAAAGATAAAAAAGTAACTACATGTGATAAGAAAGAGAAACATGACAGAACTAACAATTAAACACTGATAATGCTGGAACTAAAAATTCTAGAATAAAATAGAATGAATCAATAAGATTTTAGTCAATAAGCATGAATCTTACAGCAAAAACATCTCTATAGTAGAATTATTACCAATAAGATGTTTTACCCCTTGATACTTAAATAGGATATCCAACTTTCTTAATAGGTATACTAACAAGTATCTCTAAAATACATACAGCAGTGAATTACAACAGATGATGATATTCGATACTTATTTCCAAACATATATAAGGAACATGAAATAATCGATAATTGATAATATTTTCCTCACTATTTTTATAACTATATATTTATTTTACTTTATAGCAACACGTTTATATAACTCCTATATAATCGAAGAACTTTACTTCTATTTCATAAAATAATAATTTTATATTAATTGAGAATGTTTGTTACAAATATATTATCCGAAGGCGCTCGTTCTCAACAGATAAAATAGAAGTAACTACAAGTGATGACCCAGTTCCAGGTAAAAAGAAATCAACTATGATGATGTTCTATTATGGTCAAATGTATCAGAAGAAATCAAGATTAAAATAGATTTTCAAACAATAAAACAATAACTGTTCAATGTGTTAGTTTTTTCGCAGTTGCAAGAGTCATTCGACTATTATATTTGTTTTCGTAACTGGAAGAGCCTTTCGGCTATTATATTTGTTTTCGTAACTAGAAGAACGTGTTTCCACGTTAGTAAGACTCATGAGCAATTCTACATTGTATCGAGGGACGCCTCATTGTGATACAATCATTGAGACTAGTTTCCATTCGACATTTCTGATTTACATACGACATATATAAGTAGACAAGATCTCTGAGTAGATTCACAAATTTATGAGTTTGTGAGTTTATAAGAATTTTGTTTTGCTTATGATTTTATTATGTAATATTTAATATATAATATATAATTTATATAGACAACCAAGCACCCCTAAGCACGTATATAGTTATATATCCCTAGAAAAGGAATTTACCCTAAGCCTTTTCTATAAATTTTAATAATATATTCTAATAACCCTCTATACCAATCTCCATATTTTACGACACAAATGTGGTAAAGTGTAAGTGGTAATCTCAAATAATTTAATACGAAAGTTGTAGTTAACATCTAACGGATATTATAATAATAATTCTAAGACAGTAATTATTACAAACGGTAAAGTAATTACTATACGGTCTTAATAGCAAATATATTAAACAGCTATTTTATTATGCTATATATAATAATTATTCTTATTACTGTTGTTGTTCTTCTTTTTATATATTATATATAAATATTATATAGAGGAGAGTGAACTGTAGATGAGACTTGAATGTTGGAGAAGGTGTCCTTTATATATTTTTTTGGACATGGTAATGGTTTAGACAGCTAACTAGTAGATAAATAATAGACAAGCTATGTTAAGTTGATATTAGCTAAGATACAGTTCAGATCTGGACAATAATTAATGTATTTGTCAGCAGCATGTTGTTTATAGTGGGAGTTGCATTAGATAATACGGTGGCGTTTATTATTTGTGATGGAATTTGGAGCTCTTGGCGTCCATGGTAATGGCAGTCTTCATTAAGTTATAGATGCTTATCGTCTTATTACTTTATGTATATATGTATATACTAATTATATGTTGTATACAGTATAATCTTCTTTATTTTCTTTTCTCTTCTTTTAGAATTTTTCATTTCTTCTCAACTCTAAAAAATCATGTTCGGTGAAAAATAAAATGTTTTTCCATGCTTAGTACATTCGTCCATCACATAATAAATAGAAAAACTAAATTAAAAAATAATTCACATGAAAATGACAGTAATAAACTATCATTTTCCAACAATTTGTATTTGTCAGCAATTTAAAAAACATATTCATCAGCAATATTCCATTATAAAACAACAAATGTTGCGGATATTTCCTAATCGGGAATTTCTATTATCCCTTATTAGTCCCTTACCCCGTGTTTACTCCTTACCCCTTACCCCTTACCCCATGTTTGCCCCTTTTACCCCTTATTTGTCTTTTATTGTTTTTTTACCCCTTTTTATCCGTTCTGTTATTTTTTTACTGTCGACCTCGAGTTTTGGTTATTTTCGAAATAAACTTGTGGTCAAATATTTTATATAAAAGGAGAACATTTTTTATATTCAAGTTCTCCAAGTTCTTCTTTATTTCCTGTTCATATTTGTATTTATATTTCATTTATATTTTATATATATTATTATTTATTTATATATATTTATTTTAATAAAAGAACCAAGTACACTTTCAGTCTATTCACTGGTCTATAAATAGTTTAAACAAGTGTACGAATTATTATTGTAAGTAGGTAGTCGATTAAAACAACAAATGTTGTAGATTAGAAATAATTTAATGAAACGATTTCCCTTTTTGATAAGCTTTTCCTTTTGTGGAAAACTTACTTATTTTGGTAAGCTTCCTTTTTCGGTATAACTTCCTATTTAGGAAAGACTTTCTATTTTGGTAATTTTCCCTTTTTGGCAAGCATCCCTTTTAGATATATTTTCCCTTTTTGGAATTTCCTGTTTTAGTAATTCAAGATACAAATTGTCCCTAGTTATGCAAGATGAAATCAAGGAGTTCTAATATTTAATATTTAATATCACCCGATCACGTTACACATTATGCTTATATGAAATGTTCCATCCCTTGTTTAATTGTTAACATTAATTATCTATTATTCCAGTTATTAGAATTATGTTTGGATTAGTTCTTTGGCTGTTTAACTTAATATGTTAAGGCAAGAAATTTAATATAAAAATAGAACGAATATTGCGAATATTCCCAATTAAATTTCTTGACGATTTTTATACATTATTTCTTTTTATAATTATTTTATATTTACTTTATATATCTGTATATAATCAGGCACAAATAGGAACAAAATATTAAGAATCAAATTTAATAACTTATTAGGTTTACAACAACAAAACAGGTGCGAAGCGCAAGTGGTTTAGTGGTAAAATCCAACGTTGCCATCGTTGGGCCCCCGGTTCGATTCCGGGCTTGCGCAGTTTTTTTGCTGAATTAACACCTTGTGATATAACGTGTGATAACTCTGTTCTTTATAATAAATGTAATAGATGAAGATCTACTACGAGAGATATACTCTTCTGGAATGTAAAATAAGATAAATGATTCTTGGTTGTGTCCTCTATATATGATACATAAACTATACTGTATATAAGAAGTAGATAAGATAAATAGATATACAAAGATATACAGTTTATAAATATGAAAAACAAGAACGTCGTCGTCGACTAAAGAGTTTGCAAGATCGTCTACTGTGACATCAGGACACTATATGTCACAATAAAAGTAAATCGTAATATTCTAAAAATAAAATAGATAAATCTAGTTATAAGTTTAAAATACACAAATAATAATAACTAGAATAAATAGTTAATATACAAAAATATATATTCTTATTTCTTGCTCGTCTGTCTATAACATTGTCTAGTCCTTCTTACAGTAGCCTCTCAAGATACCATTATATCTCGCAAGTTCATACGCCACAAATAAGCTCTCCTTGGACAACAACACGTTGCAAAAAATTTTACAAAATGAATTGGAAAAAAATACATTAAACCCATACTTCGTATCACGGGATATTACATAACGTCCACTAATTTCCACGGAAATTGTGACATATAGTGGCCTGGTATCACAGTAGACGATCTTGCAAACTCTTTAGTCGACGACGACGTTCTTGTTTTTCATATTTATAAACTGTATATCTTTGTATATCTATTTATCTTATCTACTTCTTATATACAGTATAGTTTATGTATCATATATAGAGGACACAACCAAGAATCATTTATCTTATTTTACATTCTAGAAGAGTATATCTCTCGTAGTAGATCTTCATCTATTACAGAAATGATAAAATCCTGATCGACGGATTTTTACTGTTTTCCTTGAATTTATTAAAGCTGATGAAATGTGAACTAATATAATGTACTCAAAGATAAGACGTATCTAAGAATACAGATAAATAACAAATATATTAAATAACTAACTACAACGAATAAATATAATAGATATATAAAAGTATAACTGAATTGCAATACTTTGTTGTTGTTGAGTTAATCTTCGTTGTTTCTGTTATCTTCGAATATCCAGAATTAAAGTAAGAGGCCAAGGTTCATGACTCCTTATAATTTACCTACCTACATTTATATATTCTTTCGACGACAACGAGAAATAGATTTTTCCCAACTCCAACGGCGATACGAAAAACGAAATAAGAATAAAAAGAAAAGAGATAAGGAAGAGTAATCTTTTTCCAAAGATTAGGAATATTACAGGTTCACAAACCATTCCGCCCGCAAATTTTGGGGTCCAGCGGAACGACTTTCCGATCCAGGCTTAATTGCTTTTAATACAATATTCTCTAATTCTATTCACTCTAATTTAACAGTTTCTTCTCTACCTACTAATTATGAGATCAATTCTGCCAATACTTCTCAACCATCTTCTTTCCAAGTTAATTCTGACTATTCTCAGTCTCTAAGCTCTACGTCTGTTTCTTTATCGACGCACATACGTACTATTTTTTCTTCTCCACATAAGAAGATAGTCCTTGCTTATCTATGTAAAGAAATTTACAAATAGGATTAGACTATTGAACGACTGAAGGCAATTGAACCTGCTACAAACCAAAGCTCCTACAGATTTTATTAAGATACCAGGAGGGAATAATACAAGGTTTAAGTGCTACCAAAATCTTCAAGAAATAACCTGCTACTTTTGATTGTTATTCTACTCCTACTCCTTTACTTACCTGGCTTAGTACTTTTAGAGACTATTTCATTAGTAAGGTTCTTGAATTTGACACCAATGAAATTATTTGGTAGCATGTATGGAATAAAACAATCTACATCATTATGCAGTAAACGTATTCATCAAACTATGTCTGCTGCTACTTTTGAAGAAAATGAAGTTTTTTTAGCCTTTAGTCCATGACACTTTTGTTGGGCTAGCATTGGTTGTTTTATAATCTGATGATGTGCTTATTGCAACCCCTACTACCAGTTCCTTCAATCCGACAAAACACATCAATTTACTAAGTCTTATTTAAAAATCTCTTTGGTTCATTAAACTACAAAGAGAAAGGAAATTATATGAAAAAGGACATACAAACTCAGATCTATGCATAAAGGCCAGAACAATCATTGTATAGTATATGACTATCAAAGTCAACACTTCGTACCTTATTGTAAATTTTATTTAATGAGAAAAAGGGTTGTTTTAATCTATTTATATGTTTATAAAAGCACAAAATTTCTTATGTAGATAATAATAAAATCTGTAAGGTACTGACATAATTCATTTGGTTATAAATTGAGGATAATTGACAGTATTTAGGTATATGTCTCATAAAGAAACTTTTGTGAATCTTCTTCAGCATATTATATTCTAAGATTATCTCATAATAAATTTCTTAACATAATAATACATGAAACATAAACAAATAAATCGGTATTAAATGATATTCTTTTCTATTATAATAGATAATATATTTTATGAAGCACAATGATAAAGAATCAATTTTGATGCACAAAATTTTGACCAACTAATTACTGTTTCTTTTTCAATTTTCTTTTGGCATAATCCAAAACTTGTGAATTTCCCTCTTTTGAGACAAAAAATTTTCTTTTCTTATCATCCTTCCATAGTAAAACACCTATATCTTGAGCATACCTACATAACATATTATACTCAGCACTACTTTCAAAATCAGAATACAACGAACCCTCATATGTAATTACTCTATCTAATTCTAATTGCCACAATTTAATTTGATCAACTACAGTTGGCGGTAAAATTTGAAGTGTATCTTTTGAGTTTGGATCTAATTCTTTTTTCTTCAACAGTTTAGCTTCAGCCAATCTTCTCATTTGTGGATGTGCATGAGTTTCTAAATATGCGATAATTTGGTCTGCCGTAATACCATTCATTAACGCTCTTCTAACAGATTCTCTAGTTAACTGACCTGTTACCATATTAATAAATCTCGTTTTTAGATGTACAAATAAACTTAAAATGGCAATTTGTAATGGGGAGTTTGAATATGAATATAATTTAAAATTAGTTTCTATAATTAAGGCACCATCTTGTATTTCTTGAGAATCCATACCTACTTGTTCTTGATCCTTTCCATTTGTGGAAATGCTGGAAATACCATCGTTCTTTTTGGCATTAATATCATCCTTGTTTTGTCTTAGGACGCTATCCATGGCACCAGATGCTGTTCTAATGACATTTCTTGAATCAGATGTCAACATGATGGCTAGACTTGTAGGATAGAAAACATTTGATTCTGAATTCTTTTGAAACACAATTCCATAATCTCTCATATCTTTAAGCATAATTTTTTGAGTTGCAGTTAAACTTTCAGTACTGTAAGCCTTACCAACTTCTAATGCACCCAGCATAAAGATAAAATTCAAAACCTCCACTGTATCCATTTGCAAAGTTTCAGAAAGTTTCAAATATTGTAGTAGTAATGTCCAAATCTGAGAACTAATTTCTTGTAATAAAAATTGAAATCCCTCATTCGTAATTTTAAATTCACCTGTTTCCTCAACTTCTTCCATAAGTCCACTATGTTTCAAAAGATTTAAAACATTATTTGATGGTATCTCAGACATTGGTGTTCCAACCATGAAATGTAATATAGTTTCCCATTTATTTGCAGAATATTCATCAAGAAGCTGCATATCTATGATTCCTTGTTTTGTATCTTCATCATCTTCAACAACGACACCAAATGAATTACTAACTTCACCACCTGTCAAAGCATTTCTAAAACTATTTCGAAAAGTAGGATTCAATCCAATCATCAGTTGTCCTACTGACTTGTTAGGAATAATGAGATGTAGTGATTTTAAGGACTTGATGGCTTCTTGAAATTCTAGTTTCCCATTTGATTTGATCCATCTGTCAAGGTCTCGAAGTGACACATCTGCATCATTAAAAACCATTGACATGACCAAGAATTTTGCTACTTGGGGTAACAGTCTATAAATAGCTAAACATGTCGCAGGAGACTCATATAACCTAGTTTGCACTTGTTGAGGTATTTCTTCCAAATATTGGTTGACTGAATGCTTTAGTAAATTGGTAGTCATATTCTTTGGATCTATACAATAAGAATCAAAAGAAAGGCAAAAAAAAATTAGGAGAAGACAGTCTTTATCATATGTACTAAACACAATATATTGACCGTTAACGTTAAAGATCAATCCTATACCTATTCTTGTAAATATAGAGCTAATATTTCTATTTTTTTAGCATTTTTTCTTTATTTTTCTTTTCTTTTCATTTTTTTTTTGAAATCAGCAAAAAAAGAAGAGTGAGGAAAATATCACATTTATTTTCTACTACTACGTGATAATCATTGATAAAAGACTCAAATAGAGATATTTTTAGAAGAATATATTTTCCTTTTATCCTGAAATCAAAAGCTCTATAAAATTTCATATAATTCCAAAATATTGACAATAATTAATCTAACCTAAACTAGTTTGATAATATTATTATTGTTTTTATTTTCTTCTTTTTTTTTTTTGTGATATTTCATACTGATGATAATCAAAGAAGTTCATAAAGAAAGGAAAGTTAAATATTAGTGTTTCTTACTTAAAGATTCCACCATAAATACCATACTGTAATCGATTTTAAGACGATCTGCCAATTCTTCCATATCCATTTCATTACTTGTAGTATCGTTCATTTGTTTTTCTAGTTTTTGTAATTCTTTCTGTTTATGAGCCTGAAAATCCTTTAATCTCTCATCCATCATATTTTTATACTCCACTTGATCATCAACAGGTAATGCTTTGAAGTCTTCTGATTCAATCACTGTATCCATCTCATCCTGCATGGAATCATCCATCATGTATTCAAGTCTCTTTTTTTGTAGATCAAACTCTTTCCTTCTTAATTGTTCATAACCACCTATTTTGTCAATCTTACAGAGTGTCATATTTAAAATATACGACATTGCTGCCTGTGTTATGCATCTCCATTTCTGTATAAGTTTTCTAGTATTTATTTCTTTATCATAATTATTTAAAATACTTAAAGCTTGTTTTAATTCTTTAACTTCTGTCAAGATAGTATTTTTGATGGAGTGTTTACCCTTAGTCTTTTTATCCACATCCATTTTAATTGATGTACTTAAACAACCTTCCAAAATGTTTAACTTTTTCCCTTTCTTAAAGGGACATTTGAACGGTTTGCTGTTATGTTTTTGAACTTTTGGAAGCTTTGGTGTACTTTGAACGAACAACACGTTATTGTCGTCTTTCTCCATTATTCATACTCTGTAGACCTAGTGCAACTTCTAAAATGGACAAGAAAGTCAATGTGAAGGATTTTTTACTTGTAGGATCTTGGGAGTTCTTTCATCTATACATATATGTGTAACCTGTTATTAGTGCAATTCTTGTCACACTATTAAAATGTCACTAAATAAAGACCTCAGCGGCTAAATGTTCTTATTTTTTGTATAATAAGCTCTGATAGCTTTCGGGATTTTCAAACCTCTAAAAAGGCATGTTGACGATTCTTTCCGCCATATTCCCGCATAGAGAACCTGGAAGGCTTTATTTTTATTGCATTCTATTTTATACGTAGTTAACCAAACATGACTATCTATGCTTTCCAATCAAGGTTTACTATTTGTCGTATGTTAGATACATCTTTCTGGATTGTGACTGGACTGGCCATACCGGTGTTTCGTGAACACACACGCATACATATATATTTTTGAGAGGTCAAAAAGGTCCAATTAGAGAATATAAATTATAGGAAACAAATCAAGCAGTAAATGGTACAGTTTTTCCTAACAGACTCCTCCTATTTCTATTAAATCTCTAAATTACATAAAATTATGACTGATACTGAAGGGAACCATTTTTTACGATGTCAAAAATGTCATTTACCACTGCAACTAGATCTATCTTTATTAGATTTGAGTCTATCGCAACGTAATTTGATTGTTACTAGCATTGGTGATCAAGATACCACAGAAGCCATACTTCACGGTGAGTTATTCCCTAAAGAGAGACTGAATAAGTTGAAGAATGTTATAAGTAATGGCCCAGCAAGTCGTTTCTCATCGTTAAATACCAATTCTGAAAAGGACCAGCCCACAATTCCAATTGCACATGGAAATGACAGTTTACAACTTGATGATGGAAAATTGGAAACTGATTTCAGTAGTAGTAAAAGTGGACTACAGAGTGTTATAAATTCTGGGAAGACACTCTCTACTCAGATATCTACACTATCCAACATTTTCAATATCTTGTCTTCAAAGAGTTCTATTGATTACCCAATTTGTCAAGAATGTTGTGACATGCTAATACAAAAATTAAAAAAGGATTATAATGAAACATTAGAGGAGAAAGAATTATATGTTCAATTTCTAGAAAGGCTGAAGAGACAACATTCTATTCAAAATAAAACCGACATCGTGAATGAACCCAATGATCAGACGAATACAAGAAATAATGAAAGTGGTAATGTTAATAATATCACCGATAAGATAGATTTAGAATTTGAAGATGTTTTAAAGGAGAAGAATTTATTGCTTGAGAAGTTAAGGAAATTAGAGGAAGAAGAAGACAATTTAGATAGGGAGATTTCAGAATTGACAGAAAGATTAAAGAAGAAAAATTTAGAAGACGATTCTTTAATGGAACAAATCAATTTACAAGAAGTATCCCAGTATGAGTTTCAAATTGAATTGCAAAATATACAGAATCAATATGAGACCTCTTTAAATAATCTGGATCTTTTAAGGAAAACAAACATTTATAACGAGACTTTTAAAATATCTCACAATGGTCCATTTGGTACAATTAATGGACTAAGATTAGGTAGCCTACATAAGATTCCAGTGCCATGGAAAGAAATAAATGCTGCATTAGGTCAAATTGTTCTATTATTAACTTTAATCAGTAAACAGTTAAGTTACCCGTTAAAAAACTATCGATTGGAAGCACTAGGATCATATTCTAAGATATTGAAATATGATAAAAGTACTAAAAGTTGGACAACTTTAGAGGTATACTATGATGAAAATTTCAAATTTACCAAATTATTTCATTCAGCGACAAATTTTGACAAGAGTCTAGAAAGTTTACTTGATATTGTTCAACAATTATCTAAATATGTCTTAAACCCTGACGGAAATACAATAATTACTGCCAACACTATTCAAGATAGGAACGATTGTGACTCTACTACTACTACTGCTACTAATGATAATGATATTGAGAATATGTTATCGAATGACAGGCGACGCATCCAAAGACCACAATCTCAGATTCAAAAGTCACCAGCAAGAACAATTAGCAGCAATAATACAACAATATGTGACCTCCCATATCCAATATTTGATAAGAAAATTAATTCATTGTCGGTGGCTCTTTATGGTAAAGAACCAGATATAAAATGGACTACTGCAATGAAATTTTTATTAACAGATTTAAAGTGGTTATTATTGCTATCCACAAAAAATTTGGATAATGTTTCTCAATAACCTTGTCTTCTTTTTAATTCTTCTTTTTTTTTTCTGATAGAGTCCGTTTAAAAAATAGGATAGTTGCATTAGGATACAAAAAGGAGGGAATAAAAAAAACTGATTTAATATTTGGAATATTATAGACATATATATATATATAAATAGTATACGTATATAAATTTGGGCAAAAAAAAATTGGGATTAGGGAAGAAAAAATGAATGTGAAATAAAAAAAAAAAGAAAATCTTCCGATTATGTTTGGTTTTTTTTTCTTTACCACCAAGAGCTATTTGAACCTTGTTGTCTATCAGAATTATTCCAAGAGGAAGATGAACCAAAACCATTATTGCCCCAATTATTTCCATAATTTCTTGAGCGGTTGCCCCAAGAATTTCCTGTTGTTGATTTTCTGAAATCTCTTGTACTATCGCCTCTACGTCCTCTATTACTACCACTATTTCTATAATTGTATCTATTGCTAAAATTATGAACATCATTAGCATGAGCATTAAAATGATTTTTTTGGAAGAGAATCTTATAGCATCCATCAAGAAATTTGGAACATCTTGATTCGTTTCCTTTAATAATGCGACTAGATCTTTAACGATGTTTGAGTTATTTTCATTAAAGAATGAGACAGCTACACCTGTATTACCTGCACGACCTGTTCTCCCGATTCTGTGCACATAATCGTCTATATCTGTAGGTAAATCAAAGTTGATGACTAATGTTACATTGGGGATATCTAAACCTCTTGCTGCAACAGCTGTGGCGACCAAGATGTTAGCTGCGCCACTTTTAAATGCGTTTAAAGCACGTTCTCTTTCGATTTGTGTTCTATCACCATGGATAGCAGTTGATCTAAAGTTTTGTAAGATCAAAAAATCTGTCAGTTGATCAGCTAATCTCTTAGTTTCCACAAAGATTAAAGTTAACCCATCTGAAGAATCTAATAAAATGTCTAATAGAGTAGATTTTTTATCAGCATCATCGACAAATAGGATTTGTTGAGTAATGTTTTCAGACGTTGAACCTACTCTACCAACAGACAAGAAAATGTAATCATTTAGAAAATCACGAGCCAAATGTTGAATATCTACAGGGAAAGTGGCAGAAAACATCAAATTTTGTCTTTTCTCTACAGATGGCATATCACACTCTTCAACAATATGTCTAATCTGTGGTTCAAATCCCATATCTAGCATTTTATCCGCTTCATCTAGGATTAAATACTTGACATTTTTCAAAGAAATCTTACCACGTTCTATGAGATCATTTAATCTACCTGGTGTAGCTACCAATAAATCACACCCAGAATTAATATCTCTCATTTGTAATCCAATGGGAGCACCACCATATACTACACAAGGTTTAACCCAAGACCTATAAGTGAACTTGACAGCTTCTTGATAGATTTGTGTAGTCAATTCTCTTGTTGGAGATAAAATAATACACCTTGGCAGCCCCTTTTTGGAATAATACGAATAGTAATGGTTATTATGATCGTTATTACTTGACTGTTGCTGTGTTGAAGAAGTTTGATTTTGAGTTGGACCTGTTAAAAACATTTCGGATAAAATTGGGAATAGAAACCCACCAGTTTTACCAGACCCAGTCTGTGCACAACCCATCAAATCTCTACCTTGAGTGACTATAGGAATAGAATATTTTTGAACAGGAGTTGGTTTAACAAACTTAGCCAAACGAATATTTTCTAAAAGCAAGGGTTCTAGAGGAGGAGATTTGAAGTCTTCTATTGGATCTGGGACATTATCACCCGATGCTTCAACAGGTATATCATCGTAGTTATCAAAATTGATACCTGAGTGATTGTTTGGTATTGAACTTGTGTCACCAAATAATTGAATCTCTATTCGTTCATTACGAGGTGCAGGACAATGTTTCCCATCAATCCACCTTGAATGAGAAGAAATATAACCTGTATTATTATTAGTGTTGTTGTTCTTACGGAAATTTGAATTTACACTATTATTATAATTATTATTTCTACTAGAGTAGTAGTTTTTTCTATTATGGAAAAATTTACTGTTATCAGTAGTGGCACTAGTTCCAGCAACAGCCATAGTAGAAGTACTAGTACTAGTGGTGTTGTGGGCTGTTGTTTCCACTCTATTATTATTGTTAAAAGATGAAGATGTTATATTTGGATTTATTTTCAAATTTTTATTATTTTTATTTTTATTTATATTGTTTGATTTAGAAAGAATAATATCAGCTTCATTGTTACCTCTTAAATGAGGAGGCACATAACCCATGTTAAATAAATAAATATATATATATTTGTAATATAAAATGTTGTTATATATTACTCACTAGAGTGTAGCGTATTTATGTTATTTATATGAGGGATAAATAAACAAATATATATATATATATATGTATATATATATATATACATAAGTATATATTTACTTTCTAATCTTAGACTGTAAGTGAATATATACATATGTATATATAATATATAATATATTTCACTCCCCTATTTATATGATTTGATTTTTGGTTTTTTTTTTCTTTTTTGGCAAATCCTAAAATATGTAAGATATTCGTTGTGCAGTAATCACTCATGGCAGTGTTCTATATGGATAAATTGGTACTAGAGAGAGAAACACAGAACAGCAAGCAAGACAAATAAATAAATATAGCACTCTCTGTGTGTCTGTGTGTGTTGTTTGTTGTTTGTTTTTCTCATTGTCTGCACCTGTGTGTGTAGAAAGAATAGAACAAAAGCACGACACTAGCAGCCTGATAATAGACTGTCTCTTTTGTTTGCTACTCTGTTTGCATATTGCAGGATGTGCATCTCTCAATTACTTATTGTTTTTTTGTGACACATCCAAGAAACACAATTGCACAAGGCCAGACGTCTGTTTTTCTGTTGTTTCTTGAGAGAGTGACACAATGGAAATCGTAACAACAGTCCAAAGAACAAAAGACTAAAGAAGACAACTCCGGTTTGATTGCGGTGTGTGGGTGTTGTCACGACAAAAACTGGAACAAAAACTCGGAGACTTTACCGCCTCTGCCACGACTCGAACACACGACTGTAACAAACCACAACAGCAATTATCCATCCCGCAGGAGTGATGGGCCACCAAAAAAAAAAAAAAAAAAAAAAAAAAAAATAAAAACACGTCGTTTTGGACGAAAGGACAGGGAGTCCAAATCAAAAGCAGGCCACTGCAAAAGTTTCCCAAGTTCCCCCCCAAAAGGGAGAAAACGAGACATGTAAAAAAAGTGATTTTAAGCAAAATGAAATTAACTTTGTGGATCTGTGCAGATAAACAAAATCGTACGAAAAAAAATTAAATGCAAAAAGAAAAAAAAGTCAGAAAATACTAAAGTGAGTTAATTAACAAAGGAAAAAGAAAAGTAGATAGCATATACATATATATATATATATATATAGGTGTGTCTGTGTGTGTGTGTGGACAGCTCAATATTTATCAAAAATATTATTAAGAGGTCAAACAACTAACCAAAAAAAGAAAAAAAAAATAAAAAAAAATAAAATAGAAATGCCTTCGGTATCTGATCTATTACGTGGGAGCAAATTGGCACAAGTTGCTAAACCATCTTCAGGGAATAGATTATCTTTTACACTACGAGGCCCGCATTTTCCAACGCATCAGATCATCGAAACTAAACCCAGCTCCTTAGCTAGAAATGATTGGGGTTTGAAAAATAGTATCCCAACTAACAAATATCAAAAGAAGACCAAATATATGGTAGTCGAAAACTTGGACACGTTAGAAAGAATGACCCAATTTGAATATAATGGTGGTCCTCAATGGAATAGAATAAGATTCCAAGAAATGGGTATTGTCCCTAAATTTAATATAGGTCAAAGGAATCCCTTCTTTAATTTTAAAGAAAATAAAATAATCGACGAAAGTAATAACAACAACAACAAACAACACTAACGTAAGTTCTAATGATGGGAACCCGCAAAGTGATATCAACACTTATCGTAATAGACAAGTTTTCGGTGATTCGCAATTAAGGATGATCTCACAAGTGTTGAATGTCAACAATTCTACTTCATCCAACAGTGACCGTGGTGGAAAGCATAGTAACATGACTATGAAACAAGAAAAGACCCAATTGAAATACAAGTCGAATCTATTGAACCAATATAGAAAGGAGTTTAAAGAATGGTTGCTGGTGAATTATCCTGAATCGCTTTTACATAAAAGGTTTAATTCAATGGAATTGAAAGATAAAGCGTCACAATTCTTGCAAGAAAAATTATATTCAAAATCTAAAAATAACCCTACTAAACATAGGAATAATAGAATTGTTGGTACTGGAGGTTTAACATATAATCTTAGCGGTAGATTGAAAGTTACACCACACGGGATACGAGACAAAGTTATAGTCCCAGGTAGAATTTTGTCCAATACAACAAATAGAGGTGTTAGATCCCCTGCACATGGTGGAATTAATAGCAGCACTAACAATAACTCTGGTGGCAATAACAATAACGTTATGTATAGTGCAGCTATTGGCGGGTTCTTGGCTAAAGCTAATTTCAATAACGGTGCAAAGATAAGTTACGGAATGGGTAGTTTCTTAAGAGAGTTAGTCTTACCCTTTGAGGTTGAAAACGTTACAATGGAACCAAACGGCAGAATCCATATGACTGCATCTACTATAACTGTTATGAAACCAAGTGATGATACATTATCAATTACAAATTCAAAGAATCGTTATGGTAACAGCAATAACAGCAGTAATGGTAATATGAATATGAATTTTAATAAACAAAGTTTCATGCAAAATCGTTCAATTGGTAGTAGAAGACAAAATTCAAAGAAGGAAATTAATGATTTATTGTATACACTAGAAAATACTGGGAAGGATTGAACATGTTTTGTTTTTATCTCAACCCTTTTCATTTTTTTTGTTTTTCTAACTATTCTTTTTTTATAACAGTAAATATCATGTAAATAACATCATACATACATACATATATACATACCTATATATATATGTGTGTGTGTATGCGTGTGTACATATACATATACATACATATGTGTGTGTGTGTGTGTGTGTGTTCACAACATTCTATAAATATTGGTATCATTTTCTACTTTAGATAAGTCATTTAATTGGTCCCACCAAGCGAACAAATAATTTTCACAAATGATTTTAAACCATGGTGTGAAATGATAATTTTCCTTATCCTTCAACATATCCTGGAAACGTTCTCTATCGACCCACATATAATTATCAACTTCGTTATAATTTGGATTGATTGTTAAGAACTTATTTTCCTCGACTTTGTAGATCAGAATATAGTCAATTTCATGTTCCCCCCATCTGTTCTCTGGATCGTTGCATGGAGCCATGTAATGGATTCTATTTAGGAAATGGAATTGACCGTTCTCTTTCAAATCATTTGCTGGGATACCCAACTCATGATCCAACTTTCTAATGGCAGCGTTGATAACAGATTTGACATTTTCATTTAGATCAGTGTTAGTAACATCACCAATTTCGTCATCGACAGATAATGGATGAGAACAACATGTGTTAGTCCACAATAGAGGGAATGTGATCTTTTCTTTAGCTCTTCTTTGCAATAAAAGCTTCCCGTTTGAATCAAAGATAAAACATGAAAAGGCTCTATGTAACAACCCACGTTCGATGTTAGTCAACAAATGACATGTTTTTTTAGTGGCAGTACCAACGACATTGTCGTTGTAATCCAAGACTATACAGTTTTCATTCATTAATTTGATTTGTTCTTCGTCATGACCTGAAAATTCTTCATCGTTCTCTCTTGAAATATCGCTAGATTTAGAGTTTGGACGATTGGAGATTGGTATTATATCGTTTGAAAATTGTGATAGGATGTCACTTCCAGATAATGATTTAACCAACTTGTTATATTCAGACATAGTGTAGTATCAGGCAACAAAGTAGATAGATAGAGAAATATATATATATATACTTTCAGTGTTCTAATTTTATTTTATTTTAATTTTTTTGTTTCTTGCACCACACACAGTTATCAAGGTATAAAATAAGCAGTCAAATATTAAGAGTTTGAAGAACAACTACTTAGAACAAGAATGAACCTGCAAAAAGATACCACAAAGTTCCTATTCATTTAGACACAAAGACATCTTGCAGAGATATATGTTATCATTAAATATTCACGTAATATCGTTATATAGTAGATATGGAGTGAAATCAACATAGAAAAAGAAGAAAAAAATGAAAAAAATGAAAAAATCTCTGAGTCTAATGCTTTCCGTGTGTCTCTATCATCACCACCACCACCACCACCATCTATCGGACTAATCTGACTGTGCAATCACTGCAGGTCTGGAACCCAACAACAACAATAACAATAACTAAAAAATAAAAAAGACTCTCGAAGACAGGCCTTGTAGGCTTGGTATTGTTTTCTTGGAACACAATAGGAAAGTGAAAAAAAAATTTGTTTTTTCCGCTGTACAATAGAAGTGTTTACAAAAAAATAAATAAACAAAAGAAATTGCAATCTCCCTTAAAAATTGTCTACGAGATCATTCAATACGGAGACATTTCCTTGGTCCGGGTAACTCTGTTTTTCTTTTTTTTTTTTTTTTTTTCCCCACTCTGTATGATCGAAAATCTTCTACTACATAAGGCTAAAAGGTTAAAGATTATTATAATACAGGGTAATGGTTCAGTCACACATATTTCTTTTGAATACTTTTTCCAATTTTTAAAATGACTTTACCATGTTTTATCTGAAAAACTTAAAACATTTCTCTTTAGACTGTTTTGGACTTGTTGTCCTCTTTATCATACGTACATATATATTATCTGATACTTGCATAATCCAATCAATATTAGTCCTTTACTCAGTAATTTCTTTTTGTTTTATGAATTGCCAAAACCATGAAATATGATCACATTAATTTATTAGATTAAAAATGACAAATACTCTTGAAAAATCCTCTCTTAAAGTTAACGTTAATCAACATTATATTCTTCTTTCATTTTTGAATTGTCTTCTTAGTATTAATGTCACTACGGTCAACTTATATATAAAGGTCTACAATGGATTCACGCCAGAGTTTAGATGAAACAACAGTAGTAGCAGAATTGGCGGTTTTTAATGTAAAAAAAGTCATTTAACCTGGAACTTCCTATTGACGAGATACAAAATTTATCATTTTGAAACAGGTGATAGACAATCCGTTGCCAATAAGTGAAAATTTACAATAAAGAGGATATGTAGTTACTATTTCTTTTTCTTTAAACCTAGATTATAGATAAACTGTACTATATTTGTTGTGAATAATATATATATATATATATATATATTATTAGACCTTACATATTTCTAAAATTGGTCTCCACGGAATGACTTTCCGACGTGTCGGATGTGGAATGGCGGAACGGTGCGTTCTGTTACGTCCGGGTAAATTGTTTTGCGGAAACTGCATTCCGAACCAGGCTTAACTAATTATTTTCGTTTTATATTAGTTGATATAGTTGGTGGCAAACTACTAAAGTGAGGAAATCTCCATCAGATGTTTGCATGCCAGTGTATATCTGTTAAAGTTAAAGTGAATAAAACCGTTCAGAACAGTTGATATCTAGTATAGTACATATATACTTAATCACCTTTCTATTGTGCAATAGCATTTAACATTTGTGTTTTAGAAGAGGAAGAAAGCAGGAAAAAAAAAAAAAGAACCTATTTAACTTACAATAATATAGAAATAGTTGATAATCATTGCATATAACTATAAATTACAAGAATCATGTCAGAGATAGAAATAGCTAGACAGTTGGTAAAGGAAAAAAAATTTGGTGAAGCTGAATCTAAGTATTTGTCCATATTAGACCGTGACATTAAGGCAACAGATTTAACTGAAAAGGGTAAGAATGAATTGGAATCCTGTATACTTGAACTTGGTGAGATCTATATCACTACTGAAAATATCAGTAAATTACGTGAATTTATCCTTCAATCAACCGACTATTCTATGAGATTAGCAAAATCTAAAACTGCCAAGATTCTGAAGACTTTAATTGATAAATTCGAACAAGTTCCAGATTCCTTAGATGATCAAATATACGTCTGTGAAAAAAGTATTGAATTTGCTGAAAGAGAGAAAAGAATGTTTTTGAAGAATTCTTTAACCATCAAATTGGCTAATTTGCATTATCAAAAGAAACAATATAAAGACGCTTTGAATTTAATTAATTCCTTGTTGACTGAATTCAAAAAATTGGATGATAAACCATCCTTAGTTGATGTCCATCTTTTAGAATGTAAAGTGTATCATAAATTAAGAAATTTAGCAAAATCAAAGGCTGCTCTAACTGCATCAAGAACAGCTGCGAACTCTATCTATTGTCCAACGGTAACTATGGCAGAATTAGATTTAATGAGTGGTGTTTTGCATTGCGAAGATAAAGATTACAAAACAGCGTTTTCATATTTCTATGAAAGTTTCGAGAGTTACCATAATTTAACAACACATAATTCATATGAAAGAGCATGCACTGTATTGAAATATATGTTATTATCTAAGATTATGTTGAACCTTATTGATGATGTGAAACAGATATTGAATGCTAAATATACAAGGGAAACATATCAATCACGTCAAATCGATGCCATGAAAGCTATAGCTGAAGCCTATAATAATAGATCTTTATTAGAATTCAATAATGCATTGAAAGTGTATCATGGCGATTTGATGACCGATGATCTAATTAGGTCCCATTTCAATGCCCTATATGATACTTTATTGGAGTCCAATCTTTGTAAAATTATTGAACCATTTGAATGTGTTGAAATCTCACATATTGCAAAGATGATTGGGCTCGATATGGAACAGGTTGAGGGAAAACTTTCACAAATGATATTAGATAAAGTGTTTTATGGAGTCTTGGATCAAGGGAATGGATGGTTATACATTTATAATACACCAAAACAAGATGCTACTTATGATAGTGCTTTGGAGTTGATTGGACAGTTAAATAAGGTTGTGGATCAATTATTCGAAAAAGCCAATGTTCTTTATTAGTTTAGAACTTCAAACCCATATATATATATATCATCTAAATAACGTATTAGTGCCTCTATAACTCTGTTTTTGAATATGTAAAATAAAGTGAACATGTTAACCAAGTTGGAAAGAACTAAACATATTTCTTCCAACAGAAGATACTCATTTAAGATAAAACAAAACTAATAAAAAAAAAAAAGAAAGGAGAAATAATAAGTGAGTGCATGAATATAACGATTAGGGTTGACAATTTTATATTTCTTGGGTAGTTTCAGAAAAGAATATTAAACATGAACAAACGAACTCTGAGTTGGAATATGAGGTTCATAAAATTAAGTTGAGAATGGTCATCAAAAGGATATATTATAGGCTATATTGCGATATATTTAATAAACTAATATAAAAATGGATACGAAATTTGGCAGAAGAACATGGGATAGAGATCAGTACATCGCAGATGAAGGTGATAGTAGTAAGACAGGTAGAGACGAGCATGACAACAAATTACGTGAACTTAGTGATGAGCAGTTAATGTTACTAAAGAAAAAATACACAAATTATGACCAGATAATGAGAGATTCGATAAAGGGATTGAATCAAAAGACTTTGCGTTCTAATATATCACAATATAAGAGAGGTAAACAGTTTGGATTTTATTGTGATTTATGTAATTTGACTTTTAAGGATAGTTTACAATACATTGATCATCTAAATAGTAAAATACATCAAATTAAATTTGAGACTATATTCGATGAGAGTTTGATATTGAATAGGAGGGATAATGACGATATTTCTATACAAGAATTTCATGATTCATATTTACTTCAGATAAAACAATTTATCAAAAAGCATCAAGACTTTAGTTTGTCAAAGGATTTAAAAGAGTCGAAGAGTTTGAAACCTAATAGCAAATCAAACATAGAGAGAGGTAATAAAATAAGTACAAACGATGCACAAATAAGTAAGTTAATGGGATTCACTAGTTTTGGGTCTACCAAGAAATAAATTTAATTTATTGTTGGTAAGAATTATCCCCACTTTACTTTTGGTTCTTATCCTACAGCTTAATAGTCAAGGACATCAAGTTGTATTATGTAAATACATAGAAGCATAGATATGTTAAAACTATGGGCAATTTTTTTGTTTATATATTATTTTATATAAAATACATAAATATATACCTGTTTGCGTTGGTGTATTTATGAGGGTTACAAAATGTTTTATAATGTTAGTCTCTCTCTTTCTCTCTCTCTTTGTTATTCTATAATTCAACAACAGGTCCTGATCCAATACTCCTCCAAGTAGTCATGTTGACATTCCAATTCTTCCATTTATCCAGTAAAACACGGTCTACAACCACTTGTGGAGATTTATTACTAATGTGTTTGGACACATTCCATGGAGTGATTGTACTATTTGAATATGTAGATTGAACGGGTGTATTTGTACCAGAAGATGATTGGAAACTGGCAAATTTAAGAACAGTATTTGATGTATTGGTATGATCATAATTATTATCATTAAATGGTTCTCTAGAAGATTCTGTATTTCCCAATTTGCTTTCAGTTTCTTTTAATTTGACACTTATCACATTTATTTGATCTTCGGATTCTTTTAATTTAATTTTTAATTCACTTATTTCCTCTTGTAATTCATCAATAGATGTTTCTTGTTCCATATTAATAAATTTAAGTTTTTTGTTTTCTTCTAACAACTTTTGTATTTGTTCTTTTAATTCAAAAATTTCATTTACCTGTTTCTCCTTTTCTATAGTGGTTAAAAAATCATCAGATCCATTTTTATTATCAGATCCATTACTAAATAATTCATCAACTGTGTTAGATTCTTCGTCTTGTTTAAATGTTTTGTTGTCTAGTTCTAGTTTCGATTCTTCATCACTATCTCTCTCTTTACTTGTATTTTCAACAACATTTACTTTAGAATCATTTGAAATTTCCTTAGTACCAACTTCCTTAGCTGCTGTTGCTTCTCCTTCTTCTTTTTCTTCTTCCCTGGTATTTTCTTCTTCATTAATACAGGCATTTGAATCACTATTATTGTTAGCAGTGTTAGTGGTGGAGTCATCTTTGTTTTGAATTTCCTCCCCAACTTTCTTCTCGTCAGCATCTACTTCTGTGTCTATACCATTTTTGTTCTTATTTTTTTTATTTTTATTCTTCTTCTTCTTTTTCAATTCTTGGACCCTTTTTCTTGCTTCTTCCAATTGTTTAGCTCTCTTATCTTCAACTTCATTATTTTCAGACATATTTGGAATTTTAATTAATCAAATATAATAAAATAAAAGGAGAAATAGTATATATGTATATATCTATTGGGTGTTGTGAAATCACTAAAGGTTTTAAAAAAAAAAAAAACGGAAAGATGCTTGATACCTTATATGTATTGAGAGATTTTGCTCAGGGTTAGTTATTTTTGTACTGGGTTTCACCTAGTTAGTCCTTATAAACTTTATAGTGACAACAAACTTAACTATGCAGCACTGCAAATACATATATACGTATGTGTGTGTGTATGAACGCATGAATATAGATCTGCACAGTTTTTGCATGCATTACATCTTTGTTATATATTTAAAAGAAAATAAAGAATCCTTACCTTATTTTTTTTTTCATTTTCCCAAGAGAAATGGACGTATAGAAGTAAATGTTTTTCCCCTCCAGCCCTATGTTGTTGACTACATGTCTTGGTAAATCTACACTTTTAACCTGCATAACCCTAAGTATATTTCGGGTTGAGTGAGGGAAAAGTGTGGCTTATTTTTTTTTCCCTTTTTGCTTCTTCGGTTTCTTCCATGAAGCAAAACCAAAAAAAAAAATAAATATTGCAAAAAAAGAACAACTAAATAATGTGGACAACTATAACACATGACATGAACACAGGTCAAGATTGATTAATTAGATATATGTGTATACTTACTGATTTACAGCATCATCCTTCTTACTTTTTTTTATTTTAGTATTGTGCTTCCTTGTTATTTGAATTACATACCTGTAAGCAAATATAGCTGCAGGTAAAAGATATAGACATATACATTACGCAGATACAAGAAAGATGGATTTCACAGTTGAAAGCAATTTACATTCTTTGATTACATCCACTACACATAAATGGATATTTGTTGGTGGGAAAGGTGGTGTTGGTAAGACTACCTCCTCATGTTCTATTGCTATCCAAATGGCTTTAGCTCAACCAAATAAACAATTCCTATTGATTTCCACCGACCCTGCCCATAATTTAAGTGATGCATTCGGTGAAAAGTTTGGTAAAGATGCAAGAAAGGTTACTGGTATGAAGAATTTATCTTGTATGGAGATTGATCCTTCTGCTACACTAAAGGATATGAATGATTTAGCTGTGTCTAAGGCTAATGGTGGTAATGGCAGCGGTGATGATGGTGATAGTTTAACTGATTTATTACAAGGTGGTGGGTTAGCTGAATTGACTGGGTCTATCCCCGGTATTGATGAAGCTTTGTCTTTCATGGAAGTCATGAAACATATTAAAAGACAAGAACAACAAGGTGACGGCGGTGAAGTGTATGATACCGTCATTTTCGACACCGCACCAACTGGTCACACTTTAAGATTTTTACAACTGCCAAACACATTATCTAAATTATTAGAAAAATTCAGTGAAATCACAGGAAAGTTAGGTCCAATGCTAAATTCTATGATGGGTGCAGGAAATGTTGATATTGCGTCAAAACTAAATGATTTGAAGTCTAATGTGGAGACTATTAGACAACAATTCACTAACCCAGATTTGACTACTTTTGTCTGTGTTTGTATCAGTGAATTCTTGTCATTGTATGAGACTGAAAGATTGATTCAAGAATTGATATCATACGATATGGATGTGAATGCAATTATCGTCAATCAATTATTGTTTGCTGAATATGATAAAGAACATAATTGCAAAAGATGTCAATCTAGATGGAAGATGCAGCGTAAGTATTTGGATCAAATCGATGAGTTATACGAAGATTTCCACGTTGTTAAGATGCCGCTATGTGCTGGTGAAATCAGAGGTTTAAATAATTTGACTAAATTCTCTCAATTTTTAAATAAAGAATATGATCCAGAGACTGATAATCATATCATATATGAATTGGAAGAAAAAAACTAAAAAAAGTAAAATAAAGAAAATAGTAAAGGAGAAGGGAGAAGTAATTGAAAGGAGACTTAGAAGAAAAGGAAAAGAAAAAAAATTATATAGTAGAACTTCTTGCTAATTATAATTAGAATATTTCGATGTATAGTATTATTTCTTTTTTTTCTTTTTTTTGTTTCCATCTTCCAGTATATATGTATACGTATAGATATTTGCTCAATAAAATATATACTTCGTATTACTATAATCGATTAATATAGCACCTTGTTTCCTCAAATAGGTAAAAGCATAGCTGATCCCCTATCCTATCTTAAGACACCTTATAGTGTATCAATACATACTGTAGATTGTTTGTTTTTATTTACGTGTGCTTATTTGCATATAAACCAGTGGTAACAGGTTTTATTTACCTTTTACCCAAACAGGAAACATTCGACGCGTAAACGCGTAAACGAGGTACACCCATACATGTAACAATACCATTTTTATTTTTTTCTGTAAAATTAAAAATGAAGAGTGAAAAAAAAACAAAAAGAAACGACTAAAGGAAGAGGGATCAGAATCTTTAAATTAAAATTGTTTCTATAACTATTGCTCTCTCAAAGAGCATTAACGATGATATATATATATATGTATATGTATATAAATTGTGCTGTTGGTTTTGAGAGGAATGATGTAAACTTGCTACCTGCACTAATTTGATAGTAAGTTCCCCATTTGTAGTTTTTTTGTTAGTTTTTTTATTTTTTTTTTTTTTTTTGGTATTCTCTTCTCCCCAGTGTTATATTCCGTTAGGACGAATTAATATAATCATATAAGATTAAGAGTCAAGGAGATCAAGTTACGTTACGTTAGAGTCAAATGTCTACAAAGATAAATAAAAGAGAGAGATCAGATGAACCTATTATCCAAGAGGCTAAGAGACAACAGACTGGGTTAAGAGAAGTGGTTAAGCTCCAAATAGCTACTCTCGTCAACATTATCCCAGGTAAAGAACAAAAAATCATTATTTATAATAAGCCTGTCACTACAATTGGTAGAAGTAGATCATGCGATATCATTCTTCGTGAACCTGATATCTCTACTGTTCATTGTGAATTAAATTTGATTACCATGAATGTAGATGGGATAGAAAGACAATTATTGAATATAATAGATAGAAGTAGAAATGGTACTTTTATTAATGGAAATAGACTGGTAAGGAAGGATTGCATTTTGAAGAACGGTGATAAAGTTGTCTTTGGGAAAAGTTGTTCTTTCCTTTTCAAATATCCTTCGTTTAGTGAAACTTTGGATCAAACTTTCCAAAATAATAATGTTAATGAGGAATCACAAGTTAAACTTGACTCTGGCACTGAAAATGTCGGGAATGTGACTACTGAAAACGTTTTAATTCCAAGTCAAAAGGATGAAACTGTATTTAAAAAACCACAATTTGCATTTACAAGTAGTCAGAATGCGGCATTTAAGATTATGAAGACTAAACCAAAATCTGTATTTGATAAATATATTCTAGGCAAAGATTTGGGGTCAGGTCATTATGCTATAGTTAAAGAGGGTAAAAATAAAAAGACAGGCCAAACGGTTGCCATCAAAATCTTCCATCCACAGAAAAATGATGATCAAAAGAAGAGTAAACAATTTAGAGAAGAGACAAGTATTCTTATGAGTATACATCATCCAAACATTGTTAATCTATTGGACAGTTTTGTGGAACCCTTAAGTAAATCACAGATTCAGAAATATTTGGTACTTGAAAAGGTTGATGATGGTGAACTGTTTGATAGAGTTGTTAAAAAGACTTGCTTAAGACAAGATGAATCAAAAGCACTTTTCAAACAAATTATAACTGGTTTAAAATATTTACATGGTCAAAACATTATTCATAGAGATATTAAACCAGAAAATATTCTTTTAAATATCACAAAGAGAACTTCTCCTGATCAAAAGCAATTAGGACCATGGGATCCAGATGAAATTGATATCCAAGTGAAAATTGCTGATTTTGGACTAGCTAAATTCACTGGGGAATTACAATTTACTAATACATTATGTGGTACTCCATCGTATGTAGCTCCAGAAGTACTAACAAAGAAAGGGTATACCTCAAAAGTTGACCTATGGAGTGCTGGTGTTATTTTATATGTCTGTTTGTGTGGGTTTCCACCTTTCAGTGATCAACTAGGTCCACCATCATTAAAAGAACAAATCTTACAAGCTAAGTATGCATTCTATTCACCTTATTGGGACAATATTGACGATACTATTCTTCATCTGATATCGAACTTATTAGTTCTTGATCCCGAGAAAAGATACGACGTTGATGATGTTTTGGCACATCCTTGGTTTAAAGATGTACGGAACGCAGAAGTCGCTACCGACATGAAACGTTTGCAATTGTCTGAGAATCAATTACCTAAAACTTATACAGAACTTTCATGTTTGTAAATAATTTATACAGTTTAAATATATCTTATTGACATTTATTTTTTTTTGTTTATTTTGACTCAGATTTAAAATAGTTATTAAATACGGAGGAATAACGATGATTTTTAAGATATGGAAAAGAAAACTGTTGAAGCGAGATTAAAATATCTTTAACATTTCTTATATATAATTTATGCATGATACATATATATATATATAAAATCCAGATTTTATTGTTGAAAATTAACATATAATTATATATATCTGCTTGAACGGCATAATACTACCATTTACTCAATTGATCTATTTTGTCTTGTAGCTCTTTCTTAACTTTGACACGCATATAGAAAATATCACAATTCTTGTTTGAACATAAAACTTCTGTATGTAAAGTACCTGCACAACGTTGACACTCTGTCCATAACCTTGAGAATTTTTCCTCTAATTCACGAACATCATATAATGCCTTAATAAAATGTTCACTAGATTTTGATGAACAATTTGAACATAATGTAGTTTCGCCTTTCTTTAATGGAGCACGACAACCTTTACAGGCATCAACTTTTTTAACAAATCCCATTAACCCACCTTTAGTAGTACCGGTATTGATTTTAATAGATTTGACAACAAACATAGCATTTGCCTTCTTTTCACCAATAATTGGAGCAATAATACTTATAATCGGGTTTTGTAATTGATTAGTTAAGTAGTATTTGGAATCGACTTGCAAATTATGTTCCAGGACATACAAAGGATCTTCTGCTCGGTTATACAATTTGTCATTCCCACCAATGATAACATAATCCACACGATCACCAACATTTGGACCTACACCATCTCTCTTCTTTATCCTTTCAGTTAACACTGCGTGTGGTTGAGGATTGGTATAATTTGGTGCCAGGGTCTTTGATATTATTAACTTGGAAATGTCTACTCTATTTTGTAAAATATCATCGATAATAGACTTGACATAATTCAATGCACCATCTACATCTCTTTCAATTAGAATTTTTTTTAAAACTTTATTCATAACAATCGACACTAAAGAACATGAATCACGACGCACTGAAGCAAGACCTTTCTGATCTAATTTATCATATTTATCAGTCTTTGTCCAAAATAAACCGGCATATCTTTTTTTATTGATTAATAGATAGGGATAATAGACTTTTTCGAACTCCAAATTAATTGGATGTTTGAATAGTGTGGAGACATATGCAGCAGCTTCTGTGCCTAGTTCCATAACCTCTTTTAAATCAGTAGAACCAAATTTAACCATAACAGAATCTGTATCCCCATACACAACTACAGAATCATGCTTATATCCATTTTTAATTGAATATTTCTCCTGTACTGCATTCTTAGTTTTCATAATCATTTCACGACCAAAGGCTGTAACAGAGGAAGAGATAGCTAAACATGGTAATTTCCCCACTGTGGCACCTGTAAACCCATAGACAGAGTTTGCTGAAATTTTTAACGCTAGTTGTCTACCATTTAAAACATCTCTTTTAAAGGGATCTTTTTCATTTTTTAAATCCTTTTTAGCTCTTTTTCTTGCTGATAATAATTCTTCTAAAATAATGGGTAAAATACCTTTACGTTTCTTTTCCGTGACAAAATAGTCGCCATTTGGAGTGATGATATAATCTTCATCTTTTTTCAGATTTAATCTTTCCACTGTAGCCTTATTACATAGAGTTGTGTAACATAAATTGTGAGCCATCATAATACTTGGATATAAGGAATTGAAATCTAATGTTGCAATAGGAACATCATAATAGCCACGGATAGGTTCAATAACAGTGGCACCTTCATATTGTTCATCAGTAGCTTGTGATGATAAATTAGGAATCAAAGTATCAATTTGAATACATTTACGAAATAATTGGGAAATGACTTTAATTTGTTGACCACGAGCCAACAGGTAGGAAAATGGGACACCTGTAACACGAGCCATTTCGGTATAATTGATTAACCCCATTAATTTTTCTAATAATCTTAACGGTAAATATGCATCCTTTAAACAGTACACTGCTAATCTTCTTCTTGTGTCACTGTCACCTTTAAATAGATCTGTAATTATACTATGATGAACATCTTCCTTCTGTTCCCCTAAGAAGTGCGCAGACACAGCATTTAAAGTGTACGATCTTAACTTATACTCACGTTGAACAAATTGAAGAAGATCCAATTGTAGTCTACCATCTATATTGATATTTTTAGATTCCCTAGTACCATATGCTTTAGATGAAAAAATACTTGATTTAATTTCTTGTTTAACATTAGTTAATCTACCAAAAAAGGGAAACTTTCAATTTTTAATGCATGAGCACGATTGATCAAATATGGTAAATCGAAATTTGTAGTATTATAACCAATTATAACATCGGGATCCACTTGAACAATGAAATCTTTCCAGTGTCTTAACATTTCTTCTTCAGTGTCATGAGCAAAAATTTGCGATCCAGTTATAGGAGAACATGATCCTACAGTGAACACATTACGTATAAATGGTTTTTTTGCGCCTGCTATGGATACAACATTAGCGATCTGGATAACTGGATCTTGTTCTGGTTCAGGGAAAACACCAACCCTACCTGCACATTCAATATCAAATGACAATATACGTAAAGGTGCTGAGTGAGACCATTCGCCTTCAGCAGGGTGGGCAATTAGATCTCTATAGTTAATAGATACTTCAAGTTGTGCAGTGGAAACACGTTCATTTTCAGGAATCATACGATATTTTGACTTAGGCAACGTTATCCATGACATCCCTACAATACCACAATCCACCATTAATCTTAACGGATATGCAATATTATCATATGTTGTTGTACCATTACTGAACCAAGAATCGAACGTTATATGTCCTCTCTCAAAAGCTGTTCTCAATTTGTTTACTACGGATGGGAAAGTAACATATATTTTCCAAAATGGGATCTTTGTATCACCTATGTACCCCCATATGGATTGTCTTTCCACAACTTCAATCGAGTCTATGCAATTATCGAAGGTTTCATTCAAATAATCTATAAATCTGGATCTTTCTTTGGAATCACATGCAGAATCGATATTAGGTTGTGGGACGTATAGATAATGTTTAAACCCAGTTACATTACATAATACAGAATAACCTTCTGTGGTGACACCAAAGAACCTTACTACACTGGAAGTGT
This sequence comes from Arxiozyma bovina, assembly GCA_023309525.1. Lineage (NCBI taxonomy): Eukaryota > Fungi > Ascomycota > Saccharomycetes > Saccharomycetales > Saccharomycetaceae > Arxiozyma > Arxiozyma bovina. Next base: position 63,329 of record JAKZLQ010000103.1, read on the forward strand.
TTTCGTCCTTGAACCCAGGTAAATTACTTTGTTCTGCGTCGATTTGTTGAAAAGATATATCAGATATATTTGGATCAAAGTCCTTTGGTAATGGCTTACGTGAATAATTTACTTCATGTTCTTTGGATGCAGCAGCCTCATGTTCTAACTCAGATAACTCTCTTTCGAAGAGAGAGGCCATCTGAGTGCCATGAAGATCTTGATCTTTAGATTTGAAACCTTGCTCTTTATACTTTCTATAAGAATCGGAGGGGATAATCTCAATAGTGGACACAGGCTGACTACCGTGACTGAAATCATGTGATTGTAGCTTTAATTTCTTTTCTTGTTGAATAGAATTGTTATCAAAACTTTCATTATCGGAATCAATATCTTCTCCAGGACGCTTTAATTCACCAACCATTGCTTAAAAAAATTAAATATTAATTAAAAAAATAAATAAATAAAAATAAAAAAAAACGATAGTTCTATGATGTGATATGATGGGTATACTATTATCTATTTGATTCAACTTAGTTACCTAACTCACTAGATAAAAACTAATTTGTCATTAATATGTGTTGCTTAGTGTAGTTTGAATGTAATCAAATACAAATATATATGCAAATTTATCAACGGACTATTCAGTTGCAACTCAAGTCTAAAAGAAAGAAAAAAAGCAAGAAAGAAAGAACAAAAAATACGTCTACATTATCATCACCTCTGAAGAGCTTATAAAAAAACCCCACATATAGATTAAATTCGCCTTTTAGTACTATTTTTTTTTATAATTTAATTCTCTTTGTCTCGCGTCTTTTTGTCTTCATCTCACTAAAATGAGTAATTGGGATAACGGGTGTTCGAATCCTCTATGCGACACCAAAAGACAGTGAAAAAAACAAAAACGAACAGAGGTTTTTTGGTGAAACAGTGTGGATGTAGTTTCATACGGCCACAGTGTTGGGCAATCCAAAAGGAGAAGCAAGAGATCAGAGAAAAAAAAAAAAGTCTGTTCCTCTCGAAGCTTCTGTGTGTGGAGAACACAGTGGGGTCTGGCTTTCCTAAAGGGGGAATCCATTGCAGTTTATCCTTTCCTTCCAACTGCGCCTCTTTTCTCTTGCACTTTTTTTCTCCTGAACAGATCAAATTATCGACATTTGTAATGTATATATATAGATATAGATATGTGATTATAAAATATTACATTTTTGGTGCAGTTAACGCTGTCAAACACGTATGTGTCGGTTTGTACGATTGCTAGAAAACATGCTGAGGGAGGATGAATTTGTTATTCCAAATAATATCGTATTAGTTGATAGTAGTCAATAAACCTCTTTTATTAACTGATTTTCCTTTTTTTAACTGAATATAGCCAACTACTCCTGCTTATAAGGAGGCACTAACGTAAAATAAATGATTAAATAGATAAATGTTAGATATATATGTACAATGATTGATATGCCGACTTATGATGATAATGAACTGATAGAGAGAATACTTTTACAAGATCCAGAATCATATTATGATATTTTAGGTACTTCTATATCTGTCTCAAATAATGAATTGAAAAAAATTTATAAGAATTTAGTTTTAAGATTACACCCAGATAAATCATATTCTCCTAATGCACAAGAAGCATTCCAACTGGTACCAAATGTGTATAAGACATTGAATAATAATTAGTATAAATGGTTTCGTGATAAATATGAAAAAGATGCATTCTAATTATTGGATGCATTGAAGAAAAATAAAAATTATTGTTTCCATAAAAGAGATCCAAATGGGGAGATATTGAAACTTGTTTTAAATAATGTAGAAAATGAAAACAATTTCATAGTCTATCAAAATTTTCCAAAGGAAAAACGAAATCAAAATAACACTTTATCTGACATGTTCACTATATTGTTTCCCATTATTATCATATGTTTAGTGCCTTTCATAGAGACATTCCTGTTGGATCAACAACGGAATTTATACCCTATTAGTTAATTTGTCTGTATAGTCATATTTCACTTGCAATCTTGGTTATTTTGGACAATGATTGGGGTTTTTTATTTATTTATTTATTTTTTTTTTCATACCATGAAATATTCATTGATATAATATCTATTCTTTTGATGTTTCTTCCTCCCCAATGTTCACTATATTTCTTCGTAGTATTATTCTGTTTTATTATTTTTTATAGCTGTACAATCCATTCTTAATGTAGTAGTATACCTTACATGTCTGTAACCTGCTTAAGAATAGGGTTGATATTGCTCTCGTCATATATATATATATATGTATGTATATGCATATCAGCATTTTTACTTCTAAATATTATGTGGTCTATATTTGTATTTACAGAATTCCCAATTGTTTTCTCCTTTCTTGTTTTTTAGTTTTTCTTAATTGCTATTTTTATTGCACTTACATTGCCTAATATGGCAATAACCAAGGCTTGCTTGCACCATCGAGGTAAAAAAAAAAAATGATAGAAAAAAAAGTTATTATAAAGATATGTGAAGGGTTTTCCTCTAGATATTCTTTTTGCTATAAAATACATTTATATACCGTATTACTTGATCAATTAGTTTTAATATTTCACTTGTCTTTGCTTTTATATTTCCACCATTTTCTGTTTATTGCTTTAATTATTCGATATGTATTTTTCATTTCATGTTTATTAGTATGACCACGACTAAAATAATATATATAGATAGAAAAAGATAGTAATACATACCTACTCAACTTTTAATTCAAATTCTATCCCCACATATTTGTTTATGTTATTCTTATCTACATAATAGAAAGGGGACAATTAAGTAAGTAGGTGAGTAAGAAATATCAATACTAGTAATAAACAATCTAATATGACTTGGGAATCGGTTGAACAACTATACAAGAGTGCAGGTCAGGATCATCTTTTCCATCATATTAACTCACTTTCACATGAGGAAAAAGAAATTTTTTATTCCAACTTAAGTAATGTGGCTAAGAGAGATTCGCCGGTCAAACTATTGGCCGATTGTCAAAATGCAATCAAATTGCAAGAATTAAACTCTAAGGTGGATTCCAATTCCATTAAACCTTTACCATCTACTTCATTTCATTCAATTATTGGAAATGAGGAAGCTGCTAATGAATATTATGAGTTAGGTTGTGATTCTATTTCAAGGGGTGAAGTTGCTATTATTTTAATGGCCGGTGGTCAAGGTACAAGACTTGGCTCAACTTTACCTAAAGGTTGTTATGACATAAATCTACCATCACATAAATCTCTATTCCAAATTCAAAGTGAAAAGATCATTTCTTTACAGAAAATTTGTAATGATTGCGTTATACCTTGGTATATTATGACTTCTGTTCCAACAAGGGATGCCACCGAGAAATTTTTTATAGATAATAATTATTTCGGATTAAAAAAAGATCAAATTATATTTTTCAATCAAGGATCCTTACCAGCTTTTAGCTCTGATGGTAAAAGATTATTATTGGCAAACCCATTGCAATTAGTAGAATCCCCAGATGGGAATGGTGGTCTTTATAGATCTTTAAAAGACAATCATATTGTTGAAGATTTTAAGAAAAGAGGTATAAAACATATTTATGTTTATTGTGTCGATAACGTGTTGTCTAAACTGGCTGATCCAGTTTTCATTGGATATGCCATAAAATATGGTTTTCAATTGGCAACTAAAGCTGTGAGGAAAAGAGACGCGCATGAATCTGTCGGTTTGATTGTCACTAAAGATAACCGTCCCTGCGTTATTGAATATTCTGAGATATCTAAGAAATTGGCAGAAAACACAAATGAACAAGGTCTTTTGCAATTCCGTGCTGCAAATATTGTTAATCATTATTATCATATTGATCTTTTATCTAAGTGCTTAGATGAATGGTGTGATAATATTCCTTACCATGTGGCTAGAAAAAAAATTGCATATTATGATAATATAAAAGATTGTTACGTTAAACCAGAACAACCTAATGGTATAAAATTAGAACAATTTATTTTTGATGTTTTCCCTAATATTTCCTTGGATAAATTTGGTTGTCTTGAAGTGGAAAGATCAAATGAATTCGCACCTTTGAAGAATGCACCTGGTTCAAAATCAGACAGTCCAGAGACAAGTCGTTTAGCCTATCTAAAGCTTGGAACACAATGGTTGAGAGATTCAGGGGCCCTTGTTGAAGACAATGTTCTTGTAGAGGTTTCTAATAGATTAAGCTATAGTGGTGAAAACCTAGAACGATTTAAGGGTGTAAGCTTCACTAAAGATGGTACCTATTTGGAGTAATTATATATGTGTGTATATGTAAATTTAATTCTATATATACAAGTGAAATGTTTATTATTGTATTTGGTAATAGTTTGTTTTTTTCTTCTAGTGTGTGTACATGTAAGTTTTAACTACGGTATTCACAGTATATAAAATTAATCTGGTTGGTATGTTATATAAATCTATTAACTATCTATATTTTGATTCTGTACAGTATGGTTTTAAAAGAAAAAAAAAGTCCGATATCCTTTCTATAGTATATATAATTAATTTGCTTGTTTTAACCACTCAATCACAAAGATTACAATACCAAAAACTACAAGTAGATTAATGTTATGATTTCATCTATTTGAATTACTTTGATTGCAATTTGTAATAACTGTACCGTTATCACAACAATAATAACAAGAATTAGGATTTTACAAGCAAGAGAGTGCAGCATATTTAGTTTTGAGATATTAGGTAAAATTTGAAAATTCTAAAAATAAAACAGATAAATTTAGTTATAGGATTAAAATACACAAATAATAACAACTAGAGTGTTGAGATAAGACTTTGGAATCAAAGATTTCATTCACATATATTTTACATTAATAATATAAGATAATATAAACTTACAATAAGATATTGGTGGTATTATAAGTTATCAGTTATTTATAGTAGGATATTAATGGTATCATTAATTGTTATCATATTTTATATTCTAGAAGAGTATATCTCTCGTAGCAGATCTTCATCAATTATTAACTACAAGAATGCTTCGTGTCACGCGATATTATAATATTACGTATATCAAAAATGGACGAGTCCGGAATCGAACCGAAGACCTCTCCCATGCTAAGGGAGCGCGCTACCAACTACGCCACACGCCCAGAAACATTGTACATTTTTTTTGTGGTTTGAGGTAAAAAGTACAGCTAATTAATAACACTAACGAACGGTTAGTTAGGACAACGATTATTATACTATCGAACGGATAGTCTGGACAACAATTAATACTCTATCGAACGGATAGGCAGGACAATAACAACTATAATTAATAATACTATCGAACGGATAGTAGGGCAATAATAAATATATATAAAGACGTTATATATAGGAACTTTAGACGATTATTGCTTGTTTTATTTTTTATATACAATATTCTACATACTACTATAAATCAGACACAAATATAATTTTCAGATGACAAGATGATGGACCTTTATATATAATTCATGGGTTGATAATATTCTTGATGGGATGGCGTGATGTTTGTCAATAATTCTCATATTTAACTCATATCAAATATTTGTTTGTATGATTAACTTCTCAATATTGTCTCATTTATGTCTCACAAATGTCTCAGTAATCTCTCAGTAATCTCTCGCTATTGTTTTTCTCTTATTTTCTGTGTATTGGAAAATCAACCTGGAATTCTTTAACAACCCTAACTTTTTTGCCTGAAACCAGAACAATTTAATTGACAAACATCATATAACCCTAATTACCAAACTCTAATCGACTTTCATTTTAAACCCTAATATCAAGTCAGTTCACAACATTGTTGTTGTAATCGACTACCGACTTACAATAATATTTCGTACACTTGTTTAAACTATTTATAGACCAGTGAATAGACTGAAAGTGTACTTGGTTATTTTATTAAAATAAATATATAAATAAATAATAATATATAAAATATAAATATAAATATATATACAAAATGAATATAAGAATGGAAGAGAAAAGTTCCAAGTGACAAGAGAACTTGAATCTAAAATATGTTCTCCTTATATATTAAATTTTTAACTCACTTGAGAACTAGATAAAGAGAATAATCAGTTAGTAACTATTTGATTAACCAATAAAAATAATTATAATTTTTATTGTTAAACTTTTAATATGAAAGGTACCGAGCGTCATGCATTTTAATTTTTTCCAAATCATTTCATTGGATCGGATTATCGGACTGCGAACCATAGTCATAACTAGAATTACCATTTATCCGTGGAAGTCGTAGAAAAACAAAATAGAAATGAACAATAGAATTTCCCGATTAGGAAATATCCGCAACAATTGTTGTAAAAGATGCTGTTTAGTATAGAGGGTCATTAGAATATATTATTAAAATTTATAGAAAAGGTTTAGGTTAGATATCTCTTCTAATTCTATATAGTTATATACTTGCTTAGGGTTGCTTGGTTTCTCTTCCTTCTATATAATTTATATATAATATACTATATAATAAAATCATAAGCAAAATAAAATTCTGTAAGGTATATTACTCTTTAGAAAGTATTAAAAATATGTATTAACGAGCTATGCACCTTAAAAGCCTATGATTAGCTAACTTTCTCTATATATGTACTATATAAAAGAACGTAATGTGAAGATATGGAAAAACCTAAAGAGCCACAAGAAAAGAATAACTTCCTCTTAAATGAGATTCTGCGTTACGACGATTTTACACGACCCCGACGATATTGAATGTTGATCCTGTCGTATGAGATTATCTCCCAAATGTGTGTAACTTATCGTTACTCTACTAATTATATTTTGCTAGAATTTCTGTATAAATCTTTCTAACAAATTCTTATAAACTTACAAACTCATAAATTCGTGAATCTACTCAGAGATCTTGTCTACTTATATATGTCAACATGTAATTTAGAATTGTACATCTTGGAGAATAGTGGTATTTGTGTTAAATACAGTCATGACTTACCAGTATAGTAAATTGGACCTTTGGTTTATTAAAAACCTATACAAATAATATACATAAATATACAATATGTTTATACGTAATTACATATTGATCTTTCATATTTTTTGATTCTCTTCCTAAATATTTGTCTTTTTGAAAAATCTTTTTCTCTTTTGAATTATCATTCTTGATGATATGATAAAAACAGCCTTTAATAAAGAAACATAATGAGCATGATGACCATGTTCTGACAGTACAATAATACCCATCTTGAATGATGGTATAATGGTGAGGTGATCCACCATGCTCATAAGGAGATGCGTCTAAGATGTTACTGAAGCCGGTAAACAAAATTAAATAATGGATTTATTGGTGCGTTGATTATTATTACAATTTGTCAATTCTTTTCTACACAAAGTATAAAAGGAATTATATATAAAAATAAAATATAATTACTCATATTGTTCTGAAAGAAATTGTAACATTTGTGCTTCTTCTTTTTTTCTTTCTCCAAATAAATAATATTAACTTTAGGGATAATCAATTAACTCTCATATAGTTATAGACAGATGTATGTTTTATCATTGTTAATCATCTTTTATGAGATAATATCTATTGGTTGATCTATAATTATCAACTGAATTATTCTTACATATTCATCTGATATATCTAACACTAACTTATGATTGATACTAAGAATGGTTAAATACTGATTTTAGTATTTTGAAATATAAATTTTTATGGAAGTTTTTTCTACTAAAAAAAAAGAATTAGCAGAAAGAAAAGAAAGGTTTACTTTTAATTTTGTAAAATAATAATTCCAGAAAGTAAAAGTTGTTTATATTTGTTTTATGTATAATTTTATATGATTTTCTCTGGGAATAGCACCCTAATGAGACCTCTGTACATATTTATTATTCAAAAAATTATTATTCAAAGATTGCAGTCAGTAACAACAATTCTCGAGTGCTTTAAATAATAAGACTGATAACTCACACTATATGAACAACATCAACTTTTGTTGAGATATTAAGTTGAAATAATCTATTATGCTGTTGTTTCAGGATACTTGTAGTATAGTGGTTTTAAAAAAATTTCAAGAAGAGTAACAGTTTAGGAGAAGAGTAGAATTATGAAAAATCAATCTATACTTATTTTTAAATATAATATATAACTATCTACTTTAGTTGTATTATTTTTTTAATAAGCCAAGAATACATTTACCCTCTGAGTTTAAGTCATGAATAACAAAGATATTGACTCTATGATTTTCCAAAAATAATAATCATTAGTTATATAGAAATTTTTTGGTTCATGTATATATGTCTTATATATAATTTAACAGTGTTTAAATGAATAGTCTAATTTGTCTTGTGTATATGTTTTTTTCTTTATGTATTTATATATATATTTGTTCGTGCTAAAAAAAATATTCACTGACGAAAACTATATTAACTACTGATGAATAGTTCTGGCATTATTAATAGAGTAACAACAACCTAATTCACTGAATTGGATAAGCTAATAATTACTTTATTGTTAATAGAAGGTGTTCCTTATGTAAAGTTCACCCTATCAATTGTATTCAATATTACATATGAGACATCCATCCTGTTACACTATCAAATTTTGTAAATAGTATTTGAAGTTAAACAGTAGTAAGTGTGTTGTCAGGTTGAGCTCTAGTTATGTGTAATGTTATCCATTTTATGGTAAGAAGAACCTACCTTTTTTATAGTTGTTTCATTTAATGACTGTAAAGACATTATATCTAATTCCTTGCATAGACACCTTTGTAAATAAGTATTCTAGAAAAAATTACTAGAGTATAAAATGTAGAATATTTAAACCAAATAAAAGATTATATATGTCTTCACTAAAGAATACATTCCCTTTACAATGTCTTTTACTGTTAGGTTGTTACGTGTAAAATCACAAATGTCTGCTGCAGAACCCTAGCCACAACCCTAATTTTGACCTTAAAAGTTAATCTTATTTCCTCTGCTAAAAAAATCTCGATGCAAACTTGAAAAATAGGAAAATGTCAAAAAAATAAAATCATGTAAGTGAAAAACAAATACAGTAAGTCTTAATGGTAGAGATGGATCACTATAGCTAGTTTTAAGATGTAACAGTAGAAATAGAGTAACGTTAATAGCATCATCTGTTTTACTGGGTTCTCTTTTCAGTGACAAAATTTTGAATATATCTCATCAATAAGTGCCATATTTATATAGCACTTCATAAACTGTAGTATTTTTTTTTCCAATAAAGAACAATAAAATATTATATTTACATTTAAGATAGTAACTAATAGTTAAGTATTTATTAATACAGTTACTTTAAGAATAAATTTGTAATATTTGATAAGCATTGCATTGAGATAATTTATTTGTGGGAGGGGTTTGGATGTTAATTAAAAGAAATGGTAGAGCATCGAGTAGAGAATAGTTCGGTTGATCCGGTGACTATTATTATTAGAGAATGTATCAACATGTCATCTGCTATGAGAAAATATAGTAAATTATCTTCTCAAACTGGAATAACAGCATTGTTAGCTGGAGGTGGAGATATGATTCATAATCAAGACGAATCATTAATGAATAAATTCAATAACTCTTCTAGCCAGAAAAATAATGATCCATTTCTTTTGGGTTTTATCCAATTAAGGTTAATGCTAAATAAACAGAACACTTTAAATGATATTGATTCTTTGACAGTACTGCAACCTTTTCTTTTGGTGGTTAGTACAAACACCATATCTGGTTATATTACATCGTTGGCCTTGGATTCTTTACAGAAGTTTATAAATTTAAACGTTATAGATCAACATTCCAAAAATTATGTCAATGCTTATAGAGGTCTTATTAATGCATTGACTCATTGCAGGTTTCAATCATCAGATCAAATATCTGATGATTCTGTTCTATTAAAAGTCGTGATGCTATTAAATTCAATAATAAATTCATCATCCTCAATATGCGATTGCCTCTCTGATTCCATAATGTATGATGTCATTCAAACTACTCTTTCCTTAGCATGTAATAAGAGAAGAACTGATGTTTTGAAAAAGGCTGCTGAGTCCACAATGATATCAATTACTTTAAAAGTGTTTGGAAAATTAAAGGATTCTGAGCCAGCCAATTTATTGCAACAATATATTAATGATGAAAGTTATTCAAAGGATAATTTAAAGGATGATGTTATTGGTACAGGTACAGTCAATGAACTGCAATCAGTAGAGTTGTTCACTCTTCAACAACAAGAAAGTATTAACGATTCTGTTGATGATTCAAAGGACCCGATACCTGATGTTACAGGAAATGATAACCTGTTGTCAAGTTCTGAATCTCATAAACTTAATGTGGAAAGTCCGACTAATGCAGAAACTGATCATGATATTTTAGATAGTGAGACAAAACAAGGTAACATAAACATGGAGGAAGCCCATAGTTCTGAATCAAGTTACGGGGTTACAGTGGCAAGACAATACTTGACTTTATTATTGTCACTTATTTTACCAGAAAATCAAGCAAAGCATACCAATTCAACAAAAATATTCAGCTTACAACTTTTAACAACTATTATTGAATTTGCAGGTGATAAACTTCCCTTATATCCTCGTTTATTCTCATTAGTAGCAGATCCAATATTTAAGAGTATCCTATTCATTATTCAAACAAATTCAAAACTATCTTTGTTGCAAGCGGCTTTACAATTGTTCACCACATTAGTAGCTATTCTAGGAAATTATTTACCAATGCAAATTGAATTAACTTTATCTCGTATTTTTGTAATGATGTTGGGAGAAGACCATAATATTACAGATGATAACAATAATAAAAGTAATAGCAACAAAGACAATAATAATAATAATAATGTTAGCAGTAATAGTAATACCAAGACTGTGAAGAGTATAGGTATATTTACTAATCAAATACCAGATTCAAGTGAGGCAGCTAAGAAGGAATTATTAATTGAACAAATTTCTATTCTGTGGCTTAGATCTTCATCATTTTTCACTTCAATGTTTGTTAATTTTGATTGTGATTTAGATAGAGCAGATCTTGCTCTTGGATTCTTGAAAATGTTGACTAAGTTATCTCTACCAGAAGCCGCAATAACTTCTACTGAAAATGTCCCGCCTATATGTCTTGAAGGTGTGATGTCGTTGATTGATGATATGTTTGCTAGAATTCAATCAACTTCTAAATCTATATATACTAAGGATTTTAAGCGGAATGAAATTTTAAGACAAAGAGAGAGGAAAAATGAATTTATTAATTGTGCAAACGAGTTTAATGTAAAACCAAAAAGAGGTATTCCACTGTTGATTGAAAAAAAATTCATTGAAAATAACACAGATAATGCTATAGCCAAATTTTTATTTGAGAATAATGGTCGTATGAATAAAAAAACAATTGGGTTATTGTTATGTGATCCAAAGAGAACCACATTGCTAAAAGAATTTATTAACTTGTTTAATTTCAAAGGGTTAAGAGTAGATGAAGCAATTAGAGTTTTACTAACAAAATTTAGGCTCCCTGGCGAATCCCAACAAATTGAACGAATTATTGAAGCCTTTTCTATTGCATATGCAGAAAGTCAGAATGATTATGGTGAAAATGAGAATGCAACTAACAGAGTGAAGAAAATTACCTCTGAGAGTACTGATAATGAAGTGGATATTAAGGAAGATAATAGCGAAGAATATGAGCCTGTTATGCCTGATTCAGATTCTGTATTTGTATTAAGTTACTCCATTATTATGTTAAATACGGATCTCCATAATCCGCAAGTTAAAGAACATATGTCTTTTGATGAATATTCAAGTAATTTGAGAGGTTGCTATAATTCCAAAGATTTCCCTCATTGGTATTTAGACAAGATATACTGTTCCATTAGGGATAAAGAAATAGTAATGCCAGAAGAACATCATGGAAATGATAAATGGTTTGAAGATGCTTGGAATAATTTGATTGCTTCTAGTACAGTTATGACAAAAATTCAGAAGGATAATGTCAACATCATGGATAATTTTTCGTCAATAGATTTACTAGAATTTGATAAGACAATATTTAAACATGTGGGACCATCTATTGTTAATACATTCTTTAAAATTTTTATTGTAGCATCAGATGATCATGTTGCTGGTAGGGTATTAACAAGTTTAGATAAATGTGCCTTTATTGCAGAATTTTTCAAAAACAAAAAATTATACAATGATATTGTGGAAACGATTGCCAAATTCACTACAATTCTGGGACCAAACCCATACATGAAAGAACATCATGATGATTCCTATTTTGATTACGAAGATAGTATTCCATTGGTTGAAATAGCTATAGATGAAAAGGTAAAAATTCCAGTCAGCAATTTATCTGTAAGGTTAGGTAAATCTTTTAAAAGTCAATTATGTTGCCTGATGTTCTTTAGAATTTTGCAGAGAACACGTAATGGCAGTATAATAAGCACTGAACTATGGGGTAATATCGTTAATATTTTGAAACAATTATTTGAGAATTTACTATTAAGCCCAGACATTTTCATAGATTTACAAGAAAGATTGAAGTTAGGTAATTTACCAAAACCACAACCAGATATACTTATTAATAAAAATATAGAGAATAGAGGTTTGTTGTCTACTTTTGCATCGTATTTGAAAGGTGATGAAGAACCTACTGAAGAAGAAGTTGACTATTCAAAGAAGACATTGGAGTGTATAAATAAGAGCAATGTGGCTACATCCATCATTGGAAATGAAAACATTATTACAGCAGGGCTTATAAAATCCTTATTAGAATCCTTAAATGAAAAAAAAGATGAGAATAATGTGAAATATTTCGAAGCAGAATTACTATTTATAACTGAATTGATTGTAGCTTTGATATTATTCTGTAAGAATGAGAAGGAATTAAGTAATATAATATTGGATAAGCTAAGGACGATGATTATGATGAGTGGCGTAACAAAGAGAACTATTCGTCGTTTACTCATGTATGAAATCTTATTGATTTCGGTTATTAATGGGCAAGAAAACAGGATTTCCACACTAATTAAGGATCAGTTGTTAGGTATGCCTGAGATTTTTAATGAGAAATATTTTGGTACAAAGCAAGGTGAAGAATTAATAAGAAGAGTGTTATCTCTAACTGATATTGCAAATTATAGACAACATATCCTTAAAGATGAATGCTTTTGGAGATTTTTAAGATGGTTGGCCTCGATGTCGACACATACCAAAACAACTTATAATTATGTTAACAATCTTTTTAAAACTAACAAGAATTCTATTATTTCTCAAAATGATGTATTTATGTTTGTTTTAGGTTTACTTGACGAGATATCTTCAATAGGAGCAGTTGGAAGTAGATGGGAACTAGAATATAATAAATCTGTGGAGAGTGGACATAGAGTAAGTAACAACAATCCATATCAAAGCATAGTTGAAATATCTTTGAAATCCATCAATATGACAGCCACATTAATTGAAAATAAGAATTTATCTAGAAACGAGATGGTGGCAATTGTTCAAGCATTAGTTCATCAGTGTATGAATCCGTGTGAACAAATTAGATCATATGCAGTTTCTAGTTTAGAGAGTTCATTAACAGAGAGGATACATTTAAGTAAAGTAGGAGGGTTGGCTTCAGATTCAAATATGGGTGAGGAATCAATTAAATTTGAAGACATTATTGGCGTTGGGATTATAAGCATTATTAATATGAAAGCGAATGGTCAAAAACAAGAGACTGGTGTAATAAATGATAGTGGTGATGATGGAGCTCTTGATGTACCAATTACCACTATGTTATCTGTAATTAGTAAGGCATATCTATATCATTTGGAAGAGGGTACAGTTACCAATGAAACGTTTTTATACATATTAAATGTGTTTAACAGATTTGTGGATAATCCAGAGATCGAGACTCAGCTACAAGAATTGATCCTAGCTAAGAAAAGAGTAGAAAAGAATGGCAGCACAAAAATAGAACAGTCAGATTATATCTCAGTACTGAAAAAAGAAGATAATGAAAAAGAAATAGGAGAAGAACAAACAGATGAAGCTGGAAATACGATCCAAGAATGAAATCCTTTTGTTTTTTAAAAAAAAAATTACTTCATCTTTTTTTAACACTGTCAACCAAATTTTTTTTGTTGATATATAATTAATTATTTATATATAATCGTTAGTTAAAATATTGAGTAATAAATAATAAATATGTTACAAATACAAATGGTTAAGAGAGTGAGCTGGAAACATCGCTTGAGTGATCGTATTTTTTTTTTCACTCCTATCTTGAAGAGCTTTTCTTATTTATAATTAATAGTTGTTTTTAATTAAATAAATCTATCAGAGGAGGGGGTTTCGAAATTTTTCCAGAAATGAAAATAAAAGACAATTGTAAATTGAAAAAATTGAAATTTGGAAATTTTCCTTAGGAAAACAGAGAAGATCATTTATGTGAAAAAAAAAAATAAATAAATAAATAAATAAATAAGAGTACATATATTAAGAAACGACTACAGAGAAGAGTACTGGAAATTTGTTTGTCATTTCACTTATAATCTTTTGAAACAAATTATCACTGTTGAAAGAGGTATTTCAAAAGAAGAAACTTGTACAGGTAGGTTTTCTGTTTATATTTTGAGACAACAAGCATCACAAACTATTGTACAATAGCATACTATCATAAGACAAGATAAGAAAAGCCAACGTTGTATTTAACAAAAATAAAATAAAATAAAATAAAATAAAATAAAATGTCTAATTTAACGTATGAAGAGAGAGCAGCCAAACATCCAAGTCCAGTTGCCAAAAGATTGTTAGAAATCATGGCTACAAAGAAGACCAACTTATGTGCATCCTTAGATGTGCGTACTACTTCTGAACTATTATCTATTGTGGAACAGGTTGGACCAGAGATTTGCCTTTTGAAGACACATGTTGATATCCTAGAAGATTTCAGTATGGATGGCACCATTAAACCATTGAAACAATTGGCAGACAAGTATAATTTCTTGATCTTCGAAGATAGAAAGTTTGCAGATATTGGTAACACAGTGAAATTACAATATTCTTCTGGTGTCTATAAAATTGTCCAATGGGCAGACATCACCAATGCGCACGGTGTCACAGGGGAAGGAATTGTTAAAGGTTTGAAAGAGGCAGCAAGGGAAAACACAGAAGAACCTCGTGGTTTATTGATGCTTGCAGAGTTGTCTTCAAAGGGATCTTTAGCACATGGGGAATATACAAGAGGCACTATAGAAATCGCTAAGAGTGATAAGGAGTTTGTTTTCGGATTTATTGCACAAAGAGATATGGGTGGTAGAGAGGAAGGTTTTGATTGGTTGATTATGACCCCAGGTGTTGGTTTGGATGATACTGGCGATGCTTTGGGACAACAATATAGAACAGTGGACGATGTCATATCGACTGGTTCAGATATTATTATTGTCGGCAGAGGTTTATTTGGTAAAGGTAGGAATCCAACAGTTGAAAGCCAGCGTTATAGAAAGGCAGGATGGGAAGCATATATGAAGAGATGTGGTAAGAATTATGAATAAAGGGAGAAGGTAGTAAATTACCATATTAAACATTATCGTATATAATAAGGATTATTTTAAAGATAAGAAGAAGGGTCTTTGCTTACTTGTTTGTATACGTAAAACTGTATGGTGTATAATAGAGTAGTTAAAAAAAAATAAATAAATAAAGAAATAAATAAAGAAATAAATAAAATAAAGAAATAAATAAATAAAAATACAAATATTTAAAGAGGTTAACAAATGGTACATTGTGATCACTGTGTATTGATCAACGTAAAAAGCATCTATGTTGATCATTTATTATTTTTTACTTTTAGTAGAATACGATATCAGTATTCTGTTTACTCGAGTCTTTTTTTTTTGTCTTTCTTGATTACTTTCTTTTTTTTTTACAACGGAACAAAAAAAAAAATGCAAAAGTTGGACAGAAGGAGAAAGGAATGAAAGAAAAAAAAAATAAAAAGAAAGAACCAAAATTAGAAGACTAAGAATAAAATAAAAATAAAAAAAGAAAGAGAAAGAAAGAAATGGAGGATAAGTTTCTGTCTGCTGTTATTGTTATTAGCAAAAGTTGCTAGAATCATTTAAAAGTGAAATCAGATATTGAAACAAAACACCACTACAAACACATATATATTCACACATCTTATATATATTTATATTTATATTTTTATTATTATTATTATTATTACTGAATCACCACCATGGATGCCTTAAATGCCAAAGAACAACAAGAATTCCAAAAATTAGTAGAACAAAAACAGATGAAAGATTTCATGCGTCTTTATTCCAATTTAGTAGAAAGATGTTTCATGGATTGTGTTAATGACTTCACTTCATCTAAGTTGACCAATAAAGAACAAACCTGTATTATGAGATGTTCTGAAAAGTTTTTGAAACACAGTGAACGTGTAGGACAAAGATTCCAAGAACAGAACGCAGCTTTAGGTCAAGGTTTAGGTCGTTAAAGTTGAGAGGTAATTGGGATGTGTCTTATATGATATCGTGTACTCTCTCTCTCTCTCTCACTCTATATTTATATATGTATAAGTATAAGTAAATAAGGAAATTGTATGTTATATAATGGTAATAATACATGTAAATAATAATTTTCTTACTGACTGAGCAAAGAAGTAATGAGAAGAGTCAGCAGCATATGTGTATGTATATACATATATATACATATAGGATGTTATTATTTTAAGAGTATTTCAACAACTTCTGTTTATCAATGCCTGCTGTGTATGTATATCGAAGGTATGTGAGGGACGCAATAGAAGAAAGAGTGGGCAAAAAAAAAAGAAAAGAAAAGGAAGAATATATGAAGAACAAGGAAGTAACTTCATATAGAAAGGAAACAACGACAGTAATCGGTATCGGGTTCAAATCTTTTACGATTTGCTCTACGATTGCACTCAACAGACCTTTACCATCGACGATGAACAAACAAACGACCGCAATGGTAAAGTCAAATGGACCGACCGTTGTCATTCCCATCAGAATCCTGGAGGGGATGGGGTGGTGGGAGGTAGAGAGAGGAAAACTACGTGGAGTGGCCCTCCCTACTGTCTCCCCCCCCCACACACACACCCCCAACCCAAGACCCTGGGTCAAGTAATTTGACATTTCTTATAACAACGCCAAACTCAGTTCCCCAAGCCCCCCTCACGGGGTTAAATTGCCGTGGACGGTACCACGTACGTTGCCACAGCAACTCGCCATTCGAAACCAGGAGTCTGCAGAACAAACCCCTGGTTCTGGTCCTCTGCGTTCCACCGAATTTCCCACCTGCTAGAGAGGAGGAGGAAGAGCCAGAGGGAGAAGTAAAGACCCAAGGGTTCTAGCTAGAGCAAGCAAGCAAGCACACACAGCGCCACCTGAACCAGACGACGACTGCTGCTTCCCTCAGCCCAGCACCCCCCCGGGTCCCCTGGCCTCCCGGGAACTGCCCCTCCCCCAGCCTCCTGTGAATCACATTTCAATTTCCTCTCACCCCCTCCCCGCCCCACATCCTTTCCTTCGAGGAGAACCAGAGACCCTACACAAACAGTCATACCCCTACGAACCGCAGTGTGCAGACTATGCAAAATCCTCGGTCTGTGGTAGGAGCAAGGGGAAGGGAAAAGAGAGGATTGGGACTGGATTCTAATTCTGCAAACAGGTTTCCAAATCGTAGACACTATCATTGTCTCCTTACATATCGTTAACGGCCGTTTGTTACCGTCCACCGTTCGAACCTTTGACGAGTTCTCCCGGACGTCCAATAACACCGCTCACCGTTATATAGATCCTCTGCATGGGTATGTTTACCTCGCTATATACTTTATATATGAGATATTTAAATACAACTACACTACTTTTTTCTTTTTCTTTTTTCTTTTTTGTTTTTTTTGTCTTTTATTTCATCTTCACAACTTAGCATTGGATTGGTTCTGCCATGAAAATTTAACAGTGTTATCACCTCCATGAGAAATTATCACATTTAATAATGTGGTGACCCCTTTATTCCGTGAATCTGTTAATGCTTTTGCAAGACCAACTTTTAATTCATCTAAAGTGGTTATGAAATAACCTTCTGAACCTAACCCCTTTGCTACAAGATCATATCTACATCGTTCCGATAGTTTAGTAGAACTTCCAGTGTCACACCCATGGTATATCCCTGAATTATTCATTATCACTATTACAATACCCAATTTTAATCTAGATATAGTCTCTATCTCCATGCCAGAAAATCCAAACGCTGAATCACCTTGTATCAATATCACATCTTTCTCTTTAAAACATAGTTTTGCAGCAATTGAATATCCAAGTCCTATACCCATTGTGGCATTGGTTCCTGCATCAAGTCGTGATATCGGTCTTAAACATGGAAATGAGATTCTAGCCTTATCCATTGTATTAGCTCCCTCAGTGATTAAAAAAGTGTTTTCCAAGTCCATTAATCCTCTAATTGTTTTATACACTGAATGATAATTTAATTCCATCTTCTCATTCGCATTAGATAATGTTTTTTCACATTCTTTGATCTCTAAATCTGACAGCCTTTGTTCATTTGTCTTGATTTTGTCCCTAATTTCTTTTCTTATCCCATGATATTTGAAATTCAATTTTGTAAGTTCAAAGGTTAATGCTTTTAAAGTTAAACTGATATCACCACATAATGAATATTGTAATCCTGATATATTGTTTAGGCCTAAACTTTCTGGTGTATGGTCACATTGGACAAAAATTGTATCAGAGTTCCATCTGGGTGGTTCTCCATAGTGCAATATCCAATTCAATCTTGCACCAAACACAAGCACTAATGTTGCCCTTTTCATTATCAAGGATCTTGCACTAGATACGTTTAATGGGTTCAGATCAGATACAACACCTTTCCCCATGGGTGTTGATAAGAAAGGTAACTGAAATCTATTAACAAATTGGTTCATTTCTTTTGATGCACGTTGACAACCTTTCCCTATGACCACCAATATCTCTTCATCTCTATGTTCTATTAATAATTCACACACATTTTTAACGATCTGCGGATCAGGACAATATTTGATTCTTTGGGGGATAGGAGGTAAAGTTACCTTTAACTGATGGTTATCTTTTGGATCCTTGGAATGTATTAAGGGGTCTTCAATTAAATTACCAGGAAAATCAAGATACGTGACACCAAAAGTACCTTGAATAGACAAATTATAACATTGGAATAAAAGTTGTTGGATATTTTCAGGATTTAATTTACCACAAAATTTAACATACTTATTTAATAACGAGATTTGATCCAATTCTTGAAATGCACCTTTATATTGATCGTTGGAGTTGTCGTTGCTCCCTGAAATTACGATCATGGGCCATCTGTTATTAATCGAATTATATATACCAGGTAATGCATGTATCAATCCTGGTCCACCTACTGTTAATAATATCCCTGGTTTTCCAGTTAAATAGCCATAGGCAGAGGCCGCATACGAGGCAGCTTGTTCATTTCTAAAGGATACAAATTTGATACCATTTTTTATCATTTCATTGGCTAATATTACTATCGGGATCCCAACAATTCCAAATACAGTATCAACCTCTAAGTACTTCAGTGTACGGATAAACTTGGTCACAATTTTATTTGTTTCATTTGGTGTATCCATTTTTTTTTTAAATCAAGTTTGATGTTAAGGAGGAAGGTAAGGGATATATAAAACCAGAAAATATAACGATAAAATCCTTTATTGAATTTTTTGAATATTGATTGTACTTTAATACTTGGTTGCAACTAACATACGTAAAGAGATGGATTTTCATTCACTATGAAACATAGTCTCCTTTTAAAACTACACATTTTCAAAAACATATCTTTTTTTTTTACATCTCTTCTATGGTTTTCTTTTTTATTTTCTTGATTTCCAATCAATATAGTGGGTTCATGAAAGATTGTATAATTTTAAAGATGCTTCTTCGTTAAAAGAAACATAGTTATCTCTATATATTTATATGAACATATATCTATATCTATACATACACACACATATATATATAGATATATATATGTATGTATATATATGTATGTATGTATCATGAGATCAGATAACATCAATTGAATCAGAATTTGAATTAGCCTTTTGTTTTCTTTTTAATGACATGGCAATTTGACATCTTAATTTCATAACTTCATCTATTTCAAAATCATTCATTGAGACAGATTTACTACAACCTGTCTGTGGACAATCTTTACTTGCTCGGCTATGTGGACCACCAAGGTAAGTTATAATCCCTTGTTTATCAAAAGTATGTCCACACTTCTTAGATATCATCGGCATCTCATAGGGCTTACATGTAATTGGACATATTAATTCAATAGAACCACCTTCAATTTTTATATCATCTTCTTCCTCATTATTTAATTTATCATCTCTGATCACTGCTGTTGGATCCTTCCATATTTGTGGTAATACTTTAAGTAAAGTCGCAGTTTTATTCTTTTCATCTAACCTTGTTGTTAGTGTTGTTGTGGATGATTGATTTTTATCTGAAGTTTCTTTATAAAAATCCATTAAACTTTTTGGACCCTTCAATGTATCTTTGGAATCAACATATTTTCTCCAATCAGACAAGTTTGTTATTCTCTCATATTTACCTGAATCATCTCTATATTGATTTTTCGCATCTTGTAACGTGTTTTGACTAATCTTCCATTGGCTATATTGACCTTGTAAACTGTTGTTCGTATCCTCCAAACTTTGTAATAAGTCATTCGGTAAATCATCATCAAGGAATAAAGTTGTCTCAACAATCTGATTCAAAGTTGAGTTCAATTCTGTTTGACATTGTTTAAGAGTCTTACTGTAATCATTCAATGTCACGTCATGTAAGTATCTTGCTGCTTTAGGATGGATAGGTAAATTTTTAGGTAATGTATCTAGACTCATTACAGGCTGTATATTGTATCTTTTATGATGTTGGTCTATAGTATTTATGTACTAGTAGCAATATGTAAAAGTATATGTGTGTTTGTATTTGAAAATTTATAGATTCTTTTAATGCATCTTTATTAGCAGAGGTAAAAAAAAATAGTATTAACTTCAGGATTTTTCTTTGCAGATGTATTGAAAAAAGAATTCAATTAATGCTATTCAGTATTATTAGTAGTTCAAATATTAAGAATGGATTTAAGGAAGAAGTTTCAACAGCAGTAAGAAGAGACATTTTCCAACTTCCAGCATTTAATAAAATTTGAAATAAAGAAAAATATTTGAATATTTAATATTAATTTTTCTATTGCTTAGATTAGAAACACATACAGAGAGAAAAGACTATATAAAGAGAAGATATACTATATAATAGGGTAAGGATGTGTTAAGCAGTTTGTAAATTTATATTAAACGAACAAACAATAACGATCATTGAACCGAATAATGAATCCGATAGTGAAGGAATTAATTGTACTACAAGTGATTTACGCTTTGATTGTTCCCCAGGTTCAAGATGTAGACATAAAAGATAGTTATAATATTTGTGGTAATACTGATGCACCACATACTACCAAGGACAATATTATTAATGGTCACAACAACAATAATAATAATAATAGTTCTATAATCAACAGTAATCACAATAATAATAAAGTTAATAATGGTAATAATAGTACTGATAATAATCCCAAACGAAGTCCTACAAATCTTAGTACGACAGATAATTCATATCTTTATAATAATATGATTGAGAATAAAGTAATCAGCAGTAATATTAAATTATCTTTAGTAAAGATAACTAATGAAATTCAAAATAGTTTACTAGTAAATAAATTGATGGATATGAACAATGAAGCAAAGCTAACAATCAAGGATATATTAAGTATAATCAGAGATTTATTCCCACTACAAAGAACTATTTTAATCGATGGTCAATTAAGTTTTCATAATTTAAAGATTAAAGAATTACAGAATTTGATAATTATCAAATATAATAAGTTTAAGGCGGATCAAATAAGGCTGATTAATGAATACGATAATCAGTTATTAAGTTCAACATCTTCTTATATGAAAAATTACAATGATGGTGATGATAATAATGGTAATGTAATTATGACAAGAACAGAAGATGTACCACAGGACGTCCAAGCAATAAAAACCACGGAGACGACAATAACGACACCATTGTCATCAAAAATATCATCTGTTGTATCAAGTAGAACTACTGCACCTAATGGCTCCACAAATACAGTGGTCAATGAATCGTCAGCAAAACTTACGCCTTCGCCCTTTACACCATCATCAGCGGCGTCATCCACCACTAGTTCTAATACAAACGTAAGGAATACAATCACTACACCATCAACTGTCACAGTTGCTGCAAATACAACCAATGCTGTTACCACTACCACCACAAACAGTTCAGTACTAAATAAAGATCCAAAGAGGGAGAAACTGTTACAGTTATACAGAGATACAGTATTGAATAAATTACAGTCAAAGACAAAGATTTTGGATAAACTGTATAAGAATCTGGATCCACAACAGTCAAATAAGATAGTCTACAATTTATTGGAATTGGAAAAGATTAAATGTACCACACCAGCAAGTGTCCATCATTTACAGTTGATCTTACAAAAGAGTGTCTGTGATGGAATAATGAGTAGCCGTACAGGTAGTCTTACATGGCAAACAGCTCGTCAAGTTCAGACTGAATTGGAGGATACAGTTCAGTTTATGAGACGAGCATTAGAATGAATTATGTATGTTTATTTTAAGAATATAGCATCGAAGCTGGAGTGCTTTAATTTCTGTTTTTTTTTTTTATTTTCTGTAATAAAATCTCCAAAACTATGAATAGTAAGTGATATATACCTTTTGGAAATTGAATATCAAAAAAAAAAAGATAAAAGGTGGTTATTTGTCTCTTTTGTACAGTCAGAGATAGATTTGTTATGTGACTTCAGTAAAACAATGGATGTGTCTATACTTTATACAAATAGGTAAGTTGTTACTCTTAGGAAAGGTTCATTTCATATATAATGGATACAATATTTTATTATTGTATAGTACTACTCTGTAAAATCTCAAAGGGTACTATTAATAAATGAAAAAATATCTTCTATTTTCCCACAACCCTAGTATGTTACGATAGAATTGTTTCTTAATGAAGAAATCTTGAGAAAATAATTCTTTCAACCCTAAAACAAATTCTTTCTTGATGCTTATTGAATTTTTTATCTTCCTCTCTTTCTTTCTTTTCTAGCAGTTTTTTTCTATCACAAGGTACGACAAACCGTCCTTTGGAATAATCTGTTCTTTTTTTTTTTTTTGGTGACATTTACAGAGAAAGGTAAACAGTTAAATGATTAAACCAAAAAGAGATTTGGTCATTTATTTTGATCAGTAATGTCATTGGTGGATACACACCTACTAAAATTTAAAGGAGTAATCAGCAAATTGACCTATAGATAATATTATCAAGCACATATCCATTCATTTTATTAGTTTGTTATCATATATTGAAAATATTCAAATAAAAATAAAAAAAAAAAAAGAACGAGGGGGAAATGACCACATCTGAAAAAAAATATTCATTTGATCGTTGGAGAAAGATTGATTTATTAGATTTGGCAGATAAATTAAATATATATATTGCTACAAGTGCCAAAAAAGATGATGTTATTGAAATTTTAGAAACATATTTGGATTCTTTAGATTCTCCACTGGACCCATTAGAGTATCCAGAATTATCACAATATTACAGTACATTTCGGGATGATGATTATGATTCAGACATTGAAAGAAGTAGATTACGTCTTAGACCTAAAGTAGAAAATACAAGTGGTCAAGAGAGTGATGGAAACGAGATAAAAGGTGAAGATGATGAAAATGAAAATGAAAAGGAAAATGTTGAAATTTTATCATCTTTAGAAAATATTCATGATAATAAATCTTTTGAAAATTCAGAACTGAAGGAGACTTTGGATAGTAAAAATGAAGAAATCCAACAAGAACAAAATTCAGATAAGCCTTTTTTTATTCAAAAAAATTATATTAATAATTTATTTTTTGGTGATAAGAAGTCAGATGAGAGTGGAAGAAGTTTCAAATTTAATTTTCATGAATATTTTACAGATATTGTTCAGAAGACTTCAAAATATAATGAGAACATTCAATTGTTTTTGTCCAATCTAGATACAGTCTATAGAATTTTTACCCTTGTGGAATTCATTTGTCTTCTCTATGGTATACAAAATGTGATTAAAAAAGATTGTCATAATGAACATGGATTAAATGTTAAGGACCATCTGACCAAAGATTTTACTCCACAATTAGAATATGGGGAAATTTTGATTATTTGTTTAATGTGGTTAACCAGTTACGTTGGGGTTCCCATTCTAATTGGTTACTATTTCAATTTTGCCCGTGAAATCTTTGGTTTATCTGTTGATCAAATGGTTTATAACTTAGCGAAATTATTAGTGATATATTTCATTCACTCAAGTTCATTTTTTACAAATAGTCATAGTTCTAATTATAATGACAGTGTCAACGATTTTGTGAATTTTGTAAATAACCTCATTGGTAGACAACAGACATATTTGAATAGATTTGGATATTATATGGAAATAATTACAGATTCATTAGGCAATATACCATTTGTTTTTACAATTATTTCATCTATATTAACAATTTATGTTTACATATTGTATGTGTTGTAATTTTGAATTAATTAGAATTAGATAGGGAGAATATGAGGAGACCATAGAAAAGTTTGGTTGATAAGAAGTAGTTATTGTCTAGCTATTCTTTTTTTTTTTTGTCATAGCTTTTTATGATTATTATTGGTCCTCTTTCTTTCTTTTTTGTGTTACCTTATTTTTTTATTCTTTGAGTTGTAGTATTATAATGTTTATTTCTTTTGTTATTTATATTGGCCGATCCTTAACTATGTAAATTTTATTTCAATGGGTTAAGAAGCATGAAACTGCCAGTATTATATATATGGTGAATTTTAAGTAAAGTTGATGTTTTGGTCTACTTTACAGTTATGTGAGTATATCATACCTTTGGTTGAATCATTAAAAGTTGACAAATAATTTTGTTAATTAACCAAAGAATACGAATTTTTTATTTAAATGTCATGAGATGTCTTTGTTCTTAACAATGTAAAAAAAAAGGATAAGCATAAAAAAGCGATTATATAATAAGAATACCAAGCAGATTTTAATGGTACATGTACGTATCAGTCATCTTGAGTGACTATATGTGGCTCTCGCCAGTATTAATAAAGAATCTTTAGTTAAAAAAAAAAAACAAAAAAAAAAAGTGGTGTTTTATTTGTTATGATCAGTTACTTATTATATTTTTGTAAAATGGAGGGGGGAATAGACTGGTTCCACTTTCTTTCTCCCTGGTCGTGAAAATATACTACAGTAAGAGTTAGGAAGATACAAATAGACGATTGTTGGATGTTTCTAATTATAACCTGAGTATAAATTTTTTATGTTACGTGAGATATGTATATTTATTCAAAATACATCAATAAAACAAGTATTTAAAAAAAAAAAAAAAAAGTATAGAATTGTCGAAAGCACTCATTCATTAACAAATGGTAAATATCCAGTAGAAGGTTCAATATACTTAAAAAATAAACAAAAAGAAAAAAAAACATATTCACTAAAATCAAATTGCTAAAATGATCCTATGACTTTTTTAAGTAATAAATCATCCTTAGAATTAAAATTGTGTGCAATATACGCAATCCATAGTTACTAAGATTATTTCATACAGTTACGCAATAGTAAAAAGTAAAACAGCAGAAATTATAAAATCTTTTTCAAGAGCAAATAATATATAAATAGGAAAAAAGCTATCCATTTAATTTCCAATCCTGTTGAGATGTTTGTCTTTATCATTTCTAAAAAATATATTTCCAGCAAATACTTTGGATATTTTTCGTAAAAAAAAAATGACCCGAGACGTTAAAGAAATGCATTGTAAAATATTCTTCATCTGGACGACAAGTAAATCTAAAGATTGCATTTTTACATGGAAACTTTTCTTATTTAATGACAACGAACATAATAATTTGACGATTATTTTGTTTGTTTATTTCTTTTTTTTTTTTTTTACTTCCTATGTATATATAAAAGAAGACACGATGAATATTCATTTACATTTGTACAATTGTAATACATATAAAATGTATTTCGGAACAAAGTTGCGGAATTCGGGTTTCACCAACCGGGATCGACCCATCCACACGGAATATACTAACAATCCGTTATCGTGTTTTTTTTCTTTTTTTTTCTGTTGTCGCATGGAAAGAACCAAAAAGAAAAAAACGAAAAAAGAAAAAAAACAGAGAAATAATCGTGGAAGACAAAATCACATCCAAAAAAAAAGGGGGGGGGGGGCAGAGAAAGAGAGTTTGTCTTTTATTTTTTTGTGTACCGAGGATCAAAACTCATGAGTAATTTCAAATACACTTAGTTAGTTTGAACTACTGATAATGTAAAAACAAAAGGTTATACATATACATAAACATTACTACTTTAGATAGTAATAATAATAATAAGACCTCTCTATAAAACACACACACACACAAAAAGTAAGTGTAAGGTAATTAAAATGAGCAGTAATTCAAAAAGACGTATTGAAACGGATGTGATGAAATTA
This sequence comes from Arxiozyma bovina, assembly GCA_023309525.1. Lineage (NCBI taxonomy): Eukaryota > Fungi > Ascomycota > Saccharomycetes > Saccharomycetales > Saccharomycetaceae > Arxiozyma > Arxiozyma bovina. Next base: position 89,950 of record JAKZLQ010000103.1, read on the forward strand.
TTAATGAGTGATCATGAAGTTGAATTAGTGAATGACAACATGCAAGAATTCTATATAAAGTTCTATGGACCAAAAGATACGCCATATGAAAATGGTGTCTGGAGACTACATGTGGAATTACCCGATAATTATCCGTACAAATCACCAAGTATTGGGTTTGTGAATAAAATATTTCATCCAAATATAGACATTGCCTCTGGATCCATCTGTTTGGATGTTATCAATAGTACTTGGTCCCCGTTGTATGATTTGATTAATATTGTTGAATGGATGATACCTGGTTTATTGAAAGAACCAAATGGTAGTGATCCATTAAATAACGAAGCTGCCACTTTACAATTAAGAGACAAAAAATTGTATGAAGAGAAAATAAAAGAGTATATATCTAGATATGCCACAGAAGAAAAATATGAGGCACAATTTGGGAATAATAGCAGCAGCAGCAGCAGTAGTAGTAGTAACAGTGATGACGACAAGAATGTAGATAAGGATACTAATAGTAGTGATAATGAAGATCAAGAGATAAGTGAAGAGTTAAGTGATGTTGGAAGTCTCTCGGATGGAGAGGATGACAACGACGACGATGGATCATTAAGTGATTTAAGTGATTTATCATCGGATGGTGAAGAAGGTATTTAATAGGGAAATAGTATGGAAAATAAATGGATTTTCAAACAAAAACACACAAAAAGAAAGAAGAAAGAAACTCTAGTATATACCTAAAAGAATCGAATGAATTTTCTTTCTCTCTCTCTCTCCCTCCTCCCTCCTCCCTCCCCCACCTACACGTACACTTCTTTATTCTTCTTATATACTTATATTACTTATACAAGTTGAAGGAATCATTAATCATCCAGTAATTATTTTACAAATATTATTATACTAACCACCGCATAAAATAAAAGAAGCCATATTAGAGGTTACAGTCCCGTCGATATAAAAACACACACACACACACACACACACACACACATATATATATATATATATATATTAATGTAGGAACATACCTAGATAACTGGAAGTTCACATTTGAAGTGGATGATATATTAGCATGTATTCATGTACGCAATAACCGTCCCATCCCCCACTCTGACTCATTGGGAAAAAAAAAAAGAAAAGAATTACCCAGGTCTGTATGACAGAAACCATACCACAAAATAATGTCACCTTAGTTATTAGCCTCTGTCCAGTATACTTTATTAATATTAAATGTGCACTCATTTCTTTAGTGAAGAAACAGAGTGTGTCAAATGTACAGTTTTCATTACCACCATATACTACAACAACACGAGGGGAGGGGGGAGGGAAACATACAAAAGGGGAAAAGACAGCACAGTGATGTGGGGGTGGGGGTGTATGGGCGCCAACGGACTGGGGCGGCTATTCCTTTCTCTCTCTCTCTTTTCTCTCTTCTCTCTCTTCTCTGTTGTTGTGTAGTTGTCATGGATTGGAAAATAAAATTTCTCCATATTTTTTTTCAAGGGTTTCTGGACATCTGTGGACAACCGTAAGAATCTCTGCGTGGGGGGGGGAAGGGCGAGGGGGAAGAGGAAACCCACACACAAAGGGGAAAATAAAAATCAAAATAAAAATACAACTTTCAAGATATACCTTGGAACTCGTACATATGTATTAGGGTTGGGAAACAATCGCCCCCCCTTACTCGGTCTGTTTAGGGCTGGCAGAGAAACACTCGAGCCAAAAGACAGACAGACTCGGTAAAAGAATTCCACCACCACCACCACAACAACAATAACAATAACAATAACAGTATCAACAGAACATTACCAAAAAAAAAAAAACAAACACAAAAGATAAGAAACAGAAACAGAAACAAATACAAAAATTAAGGGGGGGCCCCAGAAAAACTCAGGAAAAAAATAAAAAAAAGGCAACACTGTTTACAATTATTTGTACTATTGTAATATATCACATTCTATTATTTAATATCTTTTTCTCCTTTTATTTTTTGTTTTGATTGAAATAACAATTGACATTTACTGAAAACTTTTATAGCCTCGAGGAATTAATTCAACGTATATATACAAACAAACAAACAAACAAACAAACCAATTAATCAATATGTCAAATCTATGTACACACACACATATACATATACATATATATATGTTAATCTGTATGTCAAATCACCTCTCTGTTTCTTTATTTCCATTGTCTATTTCTTGTTTGTCTTGTATGTAGTTCATTATTTCATTTTAATTCTCCTTTAATATTAGCACCAATAACCTAAGAAGTTAATCGAATTAGTATCTCACCTGATTCTCACCTCTATTTTCTTCCCCCACTCCCCCCTCCCCCAACAAAAGTGTCCAATATGTATAAGGTTCCTGAAAATGTTAAAGAATGTGTCGAGTTCGATCCATGGTTAAAACCATACGCTCAAGTGTTATCTGAGAGAAGGTATCTTGCTGATAAATATTCATACGATATTAGACATGCCACTCCTAATGGTGAAGAACAATCGTTGTCTAAGTTTGCTCGTGACTCATATAAATCTTACGGTTTGCACGCTAATCCAACCACAAAAGAAATTACGTACAAAGAATGGGCTCCAAACGCCGAAAAAGCATTCCTAGTAGGTGATTTTAATAACTGGAACCAGACTTCCCACGAAATGAAAGATAAAGACCAATTCGGTAACTTCTCTATCGTTTTACCCGCAAAAGAAGATGGTTCTTTTGCTATCCCACACGATTCAAGGATTAAAGTTATGTTTCAACTAAAAGACGGTTCCAAGATTTTCAGATTGCCCGCCTGGATCACAAGAGCCACACAACCTTCCAAAGAGGATTCCAAGAAGTATGGTCCAGCATACGAAGCAAGATTTTGGAACCCTTCAGAAACTTATCAATTCAAGAATGAAAGACCTGTCTTCAAAGAAAATAAAGACTCACTACGTATCTACGAAGCCCATATCGGTATCTCTTCTCCAGAGCCTAAAATTGCCACATACAGAGAATTTACTGAAAATGTTTTACCAAGGATCAAGTATTTAGGTTATGATGCCATTCAACTGATGGCTATTATGGAGCACGCCTATTACGCCTCCTTCGGTTACCAAGTGACCAATTTCTTCGCTGTCTCCTCAAGATACGGTACTCCAGAAGATTTAAAAGAATTGGTCGACACTGCCCATGGTATGGGTCTATTAGTGTTATTAGATGTAGTTCACTCTCATGCATCTAAAAACGTCGATGATGGTTTAAATATGTTTGATGGTTCAGACCATCAATATTTCCATTCTTTGTCTTCTGGTCGTGGTGAACATCCATTGTGGGACTCACGTCTTTTCAACTACGGCCATTTCGAAGTCCAGCGTTTCTTACTTGCTAATTTAGCTTTCTATATCGATGTATACCAATTTGATGGGTTTAGATTCGATGGTGTCACGTCCATGCTTTATCTACACCACGGTGTTGGAGCAGGTGGTGCTTTCAGCGGTGATTACGACGAATACTTATCCAAGGAAAGATCTGCCGTAGATCACGAAGCTCTAGCCTATTTAATGTTAGCCAATGATTTAGTCCATGAATTGCTACCTGAATCCGCTGTCACCATCGCAGAAGATGTCTCAGGGTACCCAACGTTATGTTTACCACGTCACATGGGTGGTGCTGGGTTTGATTATAGATTAGCTATGGCCTTACCAGATATGTGGATCAAGTTGTTGAAAGAAAAATCAGATGATGAATGGGATATGGGTCATATTGTCTTCACTTTAACAAATAGAAGACATGGCGAGAAAGTGGTGGCATATGCCGAATCTCATGACCAAGCGTTAGTCGGTGATAAGACATTAGCATTCTGGCTGATGGATGCAGCCATGTATACAGACATGACTGTTTTGAAACCAGCCTCCATTATCATCGATCGTGGTATCGCCCTACACAAGATGATCCGGTTAATCACACACGCTCTTGGCGGTGAAGCTTATTTGAATTTTGAAGGTAATGAATTCGGTCATCCTGAATGGTTGGATTTCCCCAATGCCAACAATGGCGAGTCTTACCATTATGCTCGTAGACAATTCAATCTAGTCGATGATCATTTATTACGTTACAAGTACTTGAATGAATTCGACAGAGAAATGCAATTATGTGAAAAGAAATACCAATGGTTGAACACACCACAAGCCTATGTATCACTAAAACACGAAGTTGATAAAATCATCGCTTTTGAAAGAAACGGCTTGTTGTTTGTCTTCAATTTCCATCCAAACCAAAGTTTCACAAATTATAGAATCGGTGTTGACCAAGCCGGGGTTTATAAGGTTGTTTTGAATACTGACCGTGAAAACGTTGGTGGTCACAATAGAATCGATGAGAATACTGAATATTTCACTACTGATTTAGAATGGAATAATAGAAGAAACTTCATTGAAATTTACATTCCAAGTAGAGTGGCCCTTGTATTTGCCTTAAAGAAATAACTGCAGTTAACGTGAAGATTTCTTTTTTTTTTTCTTTGAGATTCAAAAGTGCTATATTTCTCGCGTTTTGTTATTATTAGATAATATATGTATACATAGATATATTTGTGTGTGTGTAATTAATTTGTATAAATCATATTCTGGACTAAAAAAAAAAACAAATTGAAAGAACATTTAATCTTTCCATTTTCTTTCTTTCTTTCTTTTTTTAGTTTTTTTAAATATTTATATATAGAGACAATATCTTTTTTTTTTATATATATAATCTATTTAAAATCTAAAATAGTCTTTTGGTTTGTAGGTAATGGCACAGTATGCACAGTCAAGTAAGAGTTATACTTTGTAGCCAAACCAGCATATGCCAAATACCATGCAATAAATGCAACAATTACTCCAACAATGCCACCAGCTTTATTAACATGAGCATTTTGTGTAAATTGGGCAATGGACAGTAACAAGAATGTTAAACCTAAAAAGAAATATAGTGAGAAAAGCATTAGAGTAGATTTCATGGTACATAGACAAAGACCATATGTGAAGATACACCAACCTAAAAGATAAAAGCCTAAAGCGTTGGCTAATTCGTCTGGTTTACCCTCGTATGCATCAAGGATACCAAACCATGGAATATATATAGACCCAAACGATAACCAGAACCCACCAAAGGAGCATAACGCTGTACCACCAAATGTATTTTCCAAAGCAATCTCCCAGATACCGGCTATAAGTTGCACCAACCCACCATAAAATATCGCTAGACCCACTACAACGTTAGGTGTTTCTACACCTTGTGCATGGGCATTGAACATAGAAAGAACAAACGTTGTCAAACCAAACCCAGAAAGACCCAATGGTGCAGGGTTAGCAAAACTGTGTGAAGATGGAGCAGCTAAACCGGGATTTAACGTACCACCAAAGGCATCCAAAAGATCTGATCTTAAAAACTTTTGTCTACCAATATATAAATATTCGTTATTTGTACCTGATGTATATATTCTTTGCAAGGATCCATTGGAATCTGTTGTTTCTAGTGGAGCAGAATAATGTGTCTTATTTTCACTTGAATTATCCAACTCTGTGTCATGTATAGTGGTTGGAGCATCATGTTCCATTAAGGAGTTAATACTTTCTTCATCGGAGTGTACGTGTGTCATTTTTATACTATTGAATATTATTATTATTATTACTATGCCTGTTCTGTATAATAATCTATATTTAAAATGTTATGCTTAATATAACCTGAATTAGAGTGATTGATTTTTTATTTTCTTTCTTTCTTTTTTTTTTTTTAATTTTATTTCGTTATTTCTTATAATTCAATTTCCTACTTGTATTAGATATGTTAATAATACTTTTTCTTACTGTACAGTTTTCACCAACTACCAGTTACTTATATTAGTTTAACACTACTAGACAAATACTCAAAAGTTTTATTGATAATCCTTAATGAGACTAGCAGGGAGAAGATAAGATATACCAAACCTTATCATATAATCACATACACACACACACACACATATATATATATATATATATATGTAATATGCATGGAGACAGCCAAGATTGATAGATGTAAGATACTGCCGGTGATCGTTATATAAGACAATAAAAAGACCGAACGGATGCTTAGAACAATAAGTACCCCGATAATTGGTCGAGCAAAAAACACAATAAATAATCTTTGCCCTCTTCCATTTTTTCTTTTGGTTTACAGTGAAATAAAATCACATACTCCGCTTATAAAACGAGATGTCGAGTTGTTTAATCTTACTAATATAATTTGTGATCAAAAACAGAACTCGTTTTTCAACAACCAAAAAAAAAAAACATGCTCGAGCAGCAGCATCATCATCGTCATCATCATAACAAATCTTACCACCAGATCCTTGCACGGAATAACAACGGTTTAATTCCATTTTTCATTTATTTCATTTTACTCGTTTCTTTTTCTTTTTCTTTTTTTTTTGAATCCCCCTTTTTTCCACAATAGAAAAAGTAAATTCCCCGTTTAGACTTTCTCCGCAATTCTGGGAAGAACTCTGCTTTTCTCCACTGCCACTTTCACACAGGAGAAAAGAAGAAGAAGACACAAAAAAAAAAGAAACGGAGAGAGAGAGAGAGAGAGAGAGAGAGAGAGTAAGGTTCTCAACAGCTCTTCACTGGGCTTGGTCATTCAACTACTAGTAACTGGTAATATACGAAGCATATCTCAATATGCACTTGATTTATTAAAATATAGGTTTCTTATTATTGATGGCCCAGGCCACTAGGTAATTTACAAAAAAAAAACAATTAAATCAAATGTGAAAACTTGACTACTAAAATAATGGGATAAACAAGACAATCCAGATATAGAAACAACTAACCCTATGTTCTCAATCTTTTTTATTCCATTTATATATATATATACATATATGAGTGTACCGAAAAGAGATAAAACGACTGTATATAGATTTCTTCTCCACCTTTGTTATTTAACTTTCTTCGATGAAGGTTGCTTGGAGAATATCATGGAATACTTAATTGGAGAATCATAAAAATTTTTACGGTTCTCTCTAGGATAGTTTCATAATCTCTGTTCTATCTTTATGTTTTTCATTACTCTTTCATTTCAATAAATGAATTAATGTATACTTCAAAATTAGTGATTCGTTCATTCTTATCAAGTGGAGTTATCAAGAATGAAAAAAAAAGAAGAAGTTTTAAAAAAAAATGTAACAACAGTGTAAAATTCACTACAGCCGTTCAAGGCATGGATGGCTATACAGAAATTATGCAAATAAATTAAAACAGTATAAAAAAAAATTCTTTTCTCCACCCCATTTCTCTAAAACTGTAGTGAATTCTATTAAACCAAAAAAAAAAATGAAATTATGACGTCATAGAGAAAAAAATGGTAATTTCTGTGGTTTTATTGTGTCCGTATGATAAAAGACACCAAACAACTCCGCTTTTTTTTATCGTCGCTGTTTTTTTTTTTTTGCGTTAAGAAATTCTTCTCTTGTTTCTTTTTCTTTTTCTTTTCTTTTCTTTTTATTTAAAGAACTCCTCATTTTTTTACCACTTTCCACTTTTTTTCGAATTTTATACTTGAGGGTTGCAAACCCTCGCAACAAAGTTAGGTCCAAGAGTTGTCCCATCGTGTCTAACTATCTCCTTCTTGTAGAACATTGTTTTATATAATTCGTGAACTTTTCAAGGTCAAAGACTTGAGGGTTTATATTTTGATTTTTAGTCCAGTAAAACTAATATGTTCTCTATATTACCTTTTAAAAGGCGTTGTTATATATGCTACATTGTAGCATTGTAATTATATATATCCACGGTTTTGTTAAACTGTCTCTTGGTTTTTTTTTTTTATTAGGTTCCCTTCCTGCGAGCAAAGAAAAAAAAAAAACAGAATATGATCATCTTCCATAATAAAACTTAATAATATACCAAAGAAAGAAAGATCTAAAAAATCTAAATAGTAGTAATTATTAAATATACTAAAGTTTTAGTCAACCGTTTATTTAATGTGGGACATACTGAAAATAGAACAAATACTGAGAAAACTCAATTAAAAGATTGTTTTAAAAAAAGTTCCTTCTTGCATACACAGATAGAATAAAAATAGTCTTTAAGATTGACACAAGCTGTAATATTAACGACACTCCGCCTATCTTTAATATTATTTTTGTATTATTCAAAAACTTGATAGTTAAAAAAATCTGAAAAAGTACTTTCTCTTTTAAAAAACCAAGATTTCATAGTAAAAAAAAAGAAACATACCTTTCCAATTACTAAGAATCCTAAACAGTATCCCTTTATGAAAAAAAATATCTTCTCAGAAGAAAATAACAGAAATCAAGATTATAGAATAATTACTAAGTTATTTAATAAAAAAAATTTGAAACCTCAATGCAAATTGCGATAATGCATAAATTTGGAAAGAAGGACAGCTTGTTGCAGGAATGTTCTTTGATAAATATTCTAGAATGGAACTAACCAACAAATGTACGGAAAAGCAAATCTTGAGTAATAGAGAGAAAACATTAAGCCGTATTAATTACCAAGTTACTATTTAAATTAGTAAATAGTGATTATTACACTAATGGTGCAAATGTCATATATTCTTAAAAAGAAAAGCATAAAATAGAGAAATTCCTAGGAACGATAACACTAATTATTCAGACACTAACCATTCGGATATGAAGCATATAGAAGGAATGCATAACCATATATTAATTAATATATTTCTTCTACTCTTACCCCCATCCCCCCTCAACTCCCCTTTCTGCATACATATTTTCTACCTTAATACAGATTCTATTCATAAGAAAAGATCTATAAAAGTTCAGGTATTATATAAACAATTTTATAGGCTAAGCTCCCAAGTAATCATCACCTTCAAACAAATAAAACTCTCATTTCATTTGAGTTGTCTTCAGTTTCCTAGTGTAACTGTTAGATATACACACACAAGTTCAAACCTGCCAATCAATTTCTCACTATAAATGTGATTATCATCACCACCCAATTGCTGAAACTCATCAGTCGTACAATGGATCGTTCATTTTTCAAACTTCTTTAGTTAATATTTACAATATATTACAGATTCCTTATTTTGCTTCTCTTAACCATCAAATATCATACTTTTAATTTATAATAAATATTAAACAATATATGAATATTCCACAGACATTTTATATATATATATATATTTTAAATGAATCTATTATATTGCAACATTAAACTTATCTCATTTTACTTATTAAAAAACTGTCAGTATTTTCTTTTAGAACAAAACCTGTATATATCTATATTTGGATCCCTAACAGTTTTAGTATCCTTGTCTCTTTTATTTACCAATCTTTAAATTAATTGTTACCTGCTAGTTTTTGTTCATCTTTTTCTTTTTCTTTTTTTTTCCCCCAAATCACGTTCTTTTCTGTCAAAATTTATCTTTTTTTTTTATTGCTTCTTTGGCAGAAATTACAAAGAAAAAAAATATCAAAAGGTAAAAGAAGTTGAAAGAGGGAAAAGAGAAGAGAAGATATTTCTGTTATAGATATGGAAAACAGAAACAACTCATATTATTATCAAAGGACTATTATTTTAAGGTATTTGCTTTAACAGTTAATACTATCACAAAGTTTCTTTTTTAAAGTCAATAAATAAAAAAAAAAAAAGAATACGTGTCAGAATAGCTAACAACAAACAATGTCAGCCTTGTTTAACTTCACTTCATTATTACAAGTTGTATTACTATTAATATGTTGTTGTACATATATTCATGGTCAATGGCCATCACTGTTAGATCGTTACAAGGATCACGAAGCCCTTGGTGGATTTTGGAAATTGGCACGTATTGGAGAAAGAGCTAGTCCATATGTCAGTTTAGCATGCATTTTAATGGCTATTAATCAATTCAACAGTTAAAAAAAAAAATACATATATTACGCACCGCAATATAACACAACATCACTTTGCAGGATAATATGAGATGGGGTTACATTACACCATCACTGCTGTCTACAACACAACTACATGTTATCACGAATAACAAATAACATATAATACCAAGTTATCACAACCTCAAATATATATATATATATATCCATATAGTTATCTATATACAACTCATGGACTACTAAGACTAATATAAGTAATATACATAAATTCTTTTTAAAAACAAGAAACTTTAATTTGCATAGAGAAGGAATTCTGTAGTACAATAAAAATAGTTGTTCCAAATATATTATAACATATAATATAATATAATTAATATAACTACTAAACTCTTCTGTTTCGAGCAAAAAAAGAATCAAAACAAAAGAGAAGTAAATCAATTAAATCAGAAATATTAATAAGCAAGTCTCTTCCGTGTTACATTCTACTATTTGTGTAACTCAGAGCTTGACTCTATGTTGCATTGATGTTTCATCATTTCTAAGTAAAAAAAAAAATTGTGAAATATTTTTTTTTCTTTTAAAAATTAATTATATTAATTTGGACAACTAAACTTAAATGATTCCGAAAATAATATTACTGTGCCCAGTTTGGTATATTTGACTATACAAAAAAGCCCACCTTTAGCGGTGACTTTCAAACTGTTTGAAAAATAAAATTAAAAAAAAAAAATTGAAATCCGTGAGCCAAGAATAGTAAGCTCCATTGGGTTACCCAATAACTATTGTTAAAGAGCAATCGTCATAACTATGGTTTAAAGTTCATACATATATAAAAATACAGGAACCCCACTACCGAAAAAACACCATCCATCACACCCAAGAGGGAGGAGATGGGACAACAATTATCCATAAGAATGAACAATTAATGAGTCTATTTAAACAATTTAATAAATTTTTAAATCTCATTACGTTTTCCGCATACGATCAGGTCGGAGACTTTCCCCAAAGCTTGACATGAGTCATCAACTATTAGACTCTAATTATGTAAACTTCGATCAGTGACGATTCTTTGGATCACGGATTGGTTCTTTTTTCTGTAATGAAACAAAAGATTGAGCAAGATGGAAAAATGTGGAAACAGAAGTTAACCCAACTGGAAGAGGAATCGTTTGCAAAAAATTTTTCTCATCTCTTTTATTTCTCTTTATATACTCCTTTGAAAAGAGCAGTAAGAAAAAAAAAAAGAATTTTTTGTTGTTTCCAAATCATTTCTTACGGAAATGTGAAGCCCTCAATGTTTCCTTTTTTTTTTCTCCAAGAAAAAAAAAGTTAGGGTTTTGCTTCTTTCTTTTTTTTTTTTTAGATTTTCCGTTTTCTGTCGAAATTTCCGTATTTGGAACCGAGAATGATTCGATACACTTTTTAATATTTGGGAGATGGGAGAAGGTTTCCTTTTCTGGATTTTGAAATATTAGTCCAAAAGGATACCCATCCAAGAAGTATCAATAAATAATTGTTGGGCGGTTAGGTTATTTGGGTATGCACAAGCCAACAATATTCTTCTGAAACAAGCTAAAGTCACTGCAAAAGTCATAATATATCAGATAACTAATTTATTATTTAAAGTAAAGAAAAAATTGGATATAGAATCAATTTCATTTCCCAACCTTTATTCTTCCTATAAACTCATATCTCTCACGAGACCATTGATATTTACACCAAATACAAAAAATAAAGCAAAAAATATCGTATATATAATGTCAGGAAGTTATTGGACCTCAACTCAACGACTGCGCTGGCAATACTCTAAAGCCGCCTTAGCAAGACAAAGACAAGAGCTATGGGTTCTTCAATGTCAGCTATTCCCACAAGGCTTAAATATCGTTGTAAATTCGAGACAAAATAGAGAACTTACAAATAATAAAGACACTAATAGCACCTCTCAACAACTACAATCCACTCTTACCGTGAAAAATATCCCAATAACGCATAGAGATTTACATTATGATAAGGATTTCAATTTACGTATTTATTGCTATTTTTTAATAATGAAGTTAGGTAGGAGATTAAATATTAGACAATATGCTTTAGCCACTGCACATGTTTATCTTTCTCGTTTTCTTCTAAAAGCATCTGTAAGGGAGGTGAACTTATACCTATTGGTTACTACATGTGTATATCTAGCATGTAAAGTCGAAGAATGTCCACAGTATATAAGAACTTTAGTTTCTGAAGCTAGATCTCTTTGGCCTGAATTTATTCCACCGGATCCAACAAAAGTAACAGAGTTTGAATTTTATCTATTAGAAGAATTACAATGTTATTTAATTGTGCATCATCCATATGAGGCAATGGAACAAATCATTGAAGTACTTAAAACATCAGATTATAATCTAACTTTATCTAATGAAGATATCCAAAATTGTTGGTCTTTAATCAATGATTCTTATATAAATGACGTGCACCTCATTTATCCACCACATATTATCGCCATGGCATGCATGTTTATCACAATTTCACTACAGAACACTAATAATGACAATAACAGTAATATTAATAGTTTTATGAAAAACGGTACTAATATAACTAATATCCTATCATCAGATAATTTAACTCCTGCACAAGAGAAATTCAATAAATTTATGGCAGAATCTCAAGTAGATCTATTAGAAGTCTTAGATACTATTCAACAACAAATAACACTTTATGATCATTGGGACAAATATCATGAGCCATGGATCAAATTTTTATTGCATACACTATACCTACGACCAGTAATAAATCAATGGTCAAAAAGTAATAATAGCAATAGCAGTAGTGATAGCGACAATAATATCCCAAATAGTTACAGTAATCTTAATTTCAACCCAATCTCCAATAACAATGGTAATAACAGTAACAATGACAACAACAAGAAAAACAGACAATTTATTAAAAATAATCAAGGAAATAATGACAGTTTTGATAAACCTTATATAAATAATAACACTGCATTCAATCCAAATACAAATAACAACAAAGATTCTGGTGGTGGTAATATTGTTAACAATGCTAATAATATTATGTTATGAAGTGGCCCTTATTCCATCTAATGTATTTCCTCGCAACATCTTCCTTTATGACTATTTTTTTCTTTTCCTTATTTTTTGCAAATCAAAAAAAAGAATAAAGAAACAAATAAAGAAAAAAGAGAAAGAAAAAAAACAAATTTGTTCGAGTCTAAATAAAGGATCCAAACTTTGATGTAACTGTACCTTTTTCTATTCTTTGGTATATTCATCCAGATACTGTTGGATACCTTTTAAGAATACATCATACTACTGATAAAGAGTTCAATTTACTTACAATCACAGTACAAGCATTAATAAGTTAGCATAATACAATCTCCCCCAAAGAATTTTCGTAATATGACCTTTAACATTGCTACCAAACATATCCATACCTCTACCACAGATATTGAACATGCCATCGACCGTTCTTTAAAAGATGAATATTTCCCTGTAGCTCAAAATTTGTCTGAAGAAGATAAATATTTTAAGGTCAATCCAAAACCGGCATATTTAGATGATTTGATCAAAGAAACAGCAGATTTTGTTAACTACCAATATTCACTAGGAAGGACTAGAATTGTGTTAGTAACATCAGGAGGTACTACTGTTCCATTAGAAAATAATACTGTTAGATTTATTGATAATTTCTCTGCAGGAACTCGTGGTGCTGCAAGTGCAGAAGAATTTTTACAAAAAGGTTACAGTGTCATATTTTTGCACAGAGAATTTTCATTAACACCTTTTAATAGATCATTTCAAAAGAAATCAGGATTAGAATTCTTGGATTATTTAGATGAGTCTGGTAAAATTAATTCTGAATTCATGACTCAATTCATACAACAAAAATCTCTCTATGAAAAATATTTGAACAAAGAGAAGTCGTTATTATTGTTACCCTTCACCACTGTTAATCAATATTTGTGGTCCTTAAAGGCCATTGGTAAGTTATTAAACAATAAAGGTTGTCTATTTTATTTAGCTGCGGCTGTAAGTGATTTCTTTGTCCCTTATTCCAAATTACCGACGCATAAAATTCAAAGTAGAGATTATGGATTGGACAAGAATAATGAGGGTGTTACGGATGCTAAAAATCATACAACATCCACCACATCTGATGGGAAATTAATTGTAAATTTAGATCCTGTTCCAAAGTTTTTAAGACGTTTAGTTAATTCATGGGCAACACAAGCAATGATAGTTTCATTTAAATTAGAAACCGATCCATCTATTTTGATTGATAAAGCTCAATATGCATTGACAAGATATCAACATCAGTTAGTAATCGGTAATTTACTACAAACAAGAAACAAAGAAGTTGTTTTTGTTACACCACAAAATCTTAAAGGTGAATGGATAAAGTTACCAGAACAAAATGCGTCATCTGATCACAAAATGACCATAGAAAAGCTTATTATCCCTGCAATCATTAAATTACATGATAAAAAAATACAAGAACAATAATGTTTATCGTCTGTTTTCATTTATGAAATGTTACATAAGGATATAAATATATATTTTTTTATGAAAATACCCTTGGTCTTATTTTTAAAGTTTACACTAACAAACAATTCAAAGAATAAAGAGAATATATAAAGAAAAAAATGTCTTATTATTGGATATCAAAATTATATACATATATATACAAATTATCATATTTCTTACAAGAATTCAAATCCAAGACCAAATTGGAGACCTTTTCTTTGTAAATCATCTGAATGACATGTTAACGGAACAGCAAAATTCAATTCAAATCTAGCCATAGGATGTCTTAAAGTGATACCGGCGCCAATCGATGTTGAATGTTCCTGGCTTAATTTACTAACAGTTGAAATCCAATTTTTGTTGTTATGATTAATCAATTTACCACCATTAAAGAAAAAATGCAACCTGAAATTAGATTCTAATAATTTTTTAATTGGTAATTTGGAAAAAACACTTACACCATACGCAATAAAAGTGTCGCCACCTAAATTGCACCCAAGGTGTCTTGGACCAATACCCATATTTTGAAATGATCTAATATCATTGGCACCACCATTCTGAAACTTATCTGTATAATGAATATATTTATTTTGTAAGAAAGTTAAATTTTTAATATATCCACATCTAAATGTGGTGCTCATAGTAATAAAATTATCATGTAACCAACTTTGCACTTTATTACATTCAAATGCATTTTTCCAGAAGTTTGAACCATCTTCTACATGAGTTAATTCTGAATTAACCTTAAAGAAATGTCCACTTGTTGGAGCAAATGAATTATCTCTACAATCCCATATAAAATTCCCCTTTAAAGAATGTCTAATAGAAGTCCCATCTTGAATTAGTAAATGTTCAGATACATTCTTTTTAGAGGAATCAATTGATAAACTTGGCATTGAAGAAGTATGAATCTTTAAAGATGAAAAACTTCTTTTAATCAACTCATAGTTTATACCTAGATTCCATAAACGTGTGGAATTGTACCAACTTCTTATTCCCATACTGCAACCAACATCTTTTACACCAACATTTTTCCATACATCAAATAAATCAAAAGTCCACGACCAAAAAGGAGTTTTTTTCAAGAAGGGTGAACCAATAGAAAACCTAGCACCTGAATTAGTACCCGTATCACGTCTATAGTCTAATGTTACAATATCATCAGTAGGTAATCTTGATTGAAAGGATATATAACCATCACCTTGACCCGAATTTGTTATATTTGTACCCGTTTTAGCAGTGAATTTGGATTTAGGTTGATAATATAGTGTAGCAACAATCATTAGAGGATTATAAAGACTGATATCATCATTATCAGAATTAAAAGTCGATGATTTTACAGTACGGAATATTGGATGTAATCCATTGATTAAATTTGCTTGTAATAATCTTGAATTCAAAATATCTAATTGAGTTGGTATATCAGACAATTTTTCACATTTTGATAAAGTTGAATTGATATAAACTTCCCATGTTTCAGGACTTAATGTATTACCCTTTGCTTCTGTTACTGAAATAGGTCGAACATTGACAATCTTGATTGGGACATTGGCGTTGTTGTCTAATAGATTATCAATATATTGTTGGGATATTGGCTTCAAAGAAGTTGGAGTGGGTTTATCCGAACCAGAATCATAGTTCATGATTGAAAGCTATCTGGGGTTATTCTTATGAAGTGGAATTGTCTATTCAAGTAGTTATATGGGAAATAAATAGTAATCAGCTCAGAATACAACCGAGAACTTTTCCCGTATATCTTCTTCTTTTCAGAAACCTTTTCAGTGTGTATTTTATTTGTTTTAAATAGTCAAGAGCTAACTGTGCATAAGGATATAACAAAAAAAAATATGTTTCCAGGGTCCAATATGATAGAGCTTAACTCTAAACATTAACTGTTTGTCTATGAATAACGTTGTGAAATTTTCTTATCTTCGTCTTTAATTTCAATATTTTCATTTTCTTAGAAATATTCTAGATTATACAGAATCAAAAAGTTTTAATTTTATAGTGCATATACTCAATCAAAACTACCTCTACCAAGATAGTCAAGTACAGTCTTTCTATAAAGCAGTTTATGCAAAGGATTATATTTTAATGTTAATGAGAAGATAAAAGAGAGAGAATATTTATAATCATTAAATATATAATATATCTTTATTTTTTCTCTCTATGTATACTCAAATGAATTTGCATGAAAACACACATAGATACAAACATACGTACATACATATAGGGAATGACTTACCTAGTTTTGCTACTATCATTATTACTATTGTTGCTGCTGCTGCTGTTGTTGTTGTAAGATAGCAGCAGCTCTCTCTCTAGCAGCTTCTTGGTACAATGGGGCAATACATTGTTTACCTGATTCCGTTTTAAAGTGTCTACCAAGAGCATCACTACGTGCAAACTTTTTACCACAACCCCAAGGCTTCCCGTTCTTCAATTTACCACCACAGACATACCTTTTTTTCCCAGAATGTAAATCTTCGTGTCTCTTTCTATCGTGTTGTCTAGCAAAGGCTTTGCCACATACCGTACAAACAAATGGTCTTTCATTAGTATGTGTTCGTAAATGTGATTTTAGATTATATGGTCTTGTAAATGTTTTATCACACAATGAACAAGCATAAATCACAGTGCTTTTTTTAGATGTGTTCTCTTCTTGTCTTTTAGGAGAGGTTTGATTTAAATTGATCCCATTTACATCCTTTGGTTTAGGAACATTGCCACTAGGTTCTAATTTAATTGGAGATAGACTCGTACTACTACCAATATTTGTATCCAAACCATTATTATTGTTGTTAGTGTTAGAATTAATACTTGTGTCAGCATCATCAAGCTTCAAATCTGCTAATTTCAGCAATTTATCTCTATTGGCACTTAAGGATCTTGCTCTCTCATCTAATGACATTAATGATTTTCTACCTCTACTTCTACTACGTGGTCTTAGACTCTTTGTGTTGTTACAAAGACTATTTGGAATACTTTTCCTTCTTATCTTTCCACCTGAAATTATTTCTTCATGTATTATATTGAGTTTTGTTGCATCATCGGTCTCTTCCTTTTTCACTCCTTTTTCTTCATCCTGTTCATTATCATCCGATATACTGTTGGTGTTGTTGACGTTGTTACTATTGGATGTGGATAAGTAGGAACTTGGACTTAACATATTGTTTTGACTATTCAATGGGGATTCCCAATTGATTTGATTATTTTGTAGAGCAGTAGGAGACGCCAACTCAAAGAGATTATTATTATTAGTAGTAGTATTGTTAATTGGATTAAATTCTTCAATAGATATGATTGGTGCGGAATACTGATCATTATTTAAGTTCAAACTATTATTAATATTAATATTTGTGGTAGTAATAGTAGTATCAGTAGTGGTAGGAAGGTGACTGTTGATATCATAGTACTCATCACTTAAGGGATATGGGTCGACTTCGATATTTTCTAATAAATAATCTAAATCTTTCAAATCATTTACATGTTTTAAACCATGTGAATTGATAGGCAATAATACATTGCTCGTTGAACTGTTGGTACTATAATATGAATTATTTGAATAAACACTCAATAAATCATCATTATCTGTATCATTAGTGGAAAGATATGAAGACGGAGAGAGATACGAGGGAGAATACAATGGTGATGTAGATAACGATGAACCATTTTGGAAGGTATTTAAGTTAGTGTTAGTAAGAACATTACTGCTATTAATATTAATATTAATATTAATATTATTATTATTATTATCAGTGTTGCTATTCTGAAGATTTGAATTCTGGCTTGCAATTAAATTATTATTAAAGGTATTAGTGAAAACATTAGTAGTTGGCGTTGTTGGTGCTAAGAATTTGTCAGTATTTAAAATATTGCTGTTTTTGTTGTTGCTCTTATCATAATGATCAATATTTGGGGGATGAATAACATCATTTGAATTTAATAGAATATGCTGTTCAAAAGTATCCGAGTTTTCTATCTTCAAAGTTGGAGTTTGAATTATTTGTGGAGATAATGATGATCCTTTGTCAAGATACAAATTAATATCATCAATATTTTTTGGAATTATATCAGAAGCCGTATTAGTGGCAGGTGCAATAGCAGAAGTGATTGTGGCAGTGACAATAGCGGGTATCGATGTATTAATGGTAGGAATATTTGTACTGGACAAAGATGTAACCTTATCAGTGGGTATGGTACTATTGGTAGAATTATCGTTATTAATATTTAATAGATTAAAAGGATCATATGCTCCTATCGGTACAGTATTAATATCATCTGACGTACTATTATTACGTTTATTAGTATGATTAATCTTGTTAGAATATATAAATTGATCTATATTATTACCATCGTCTATAAAACTGTTTTGATAAGTTGTTTCCTTCTGATCCATCTGTATATGTATATATATATATATATATATGTATGTATGTATGTATGGGGGTATTTATATATGAAACCAATCACTATCGAATAAGTTGTTCTCCTTATATTGCAGCCTCTTCCCTTTCCCCTTTCACGTTATGAACTGATTATGTACTAGTAAGATCTTTAATGGTTGTATTTTTTTTTTTTTTTTTTGGTACTGGTACTGGTACTGGTACAATGCCTCCTCCTGTAGGTGCTGTTGCAATTGCATCTCCTCTATGTAATGATATTATATATCTTGATTTGTTTATTCCATCGGCGTTTTTGCACCTTTTGCGGGAAATGTTCCTAATCGAAAATTGAGAGACCAAAAAAAAAAAAAAAAACAATTTCTTTCATTTTTTTTTTTCTTTTTTTCTCTCGACGAAATCTCCGTTCCACTGCACCCACACACCCACAGGACCCTGTATTTTTGTGAAGTTTTTTTTTTTTCTTTCTTTTCTTTTCGGGGGAAAAACTAGGGTTTTGTTTAGTAGAAAAAATAATATTCCCTGCTTTTGGATAATTTGATATGTGCCAGGATAGTGGATTATACTGGGGTCCCTAGTAATGAAGTGAAAGTATATTGCAGTAAAAAACATCGTCACATATGCTTCTTGAATCAATCTGGTATGTTTTTTGCAAGGATTGTGTTTGTTTGTTTGTTTGTTTGTTTTTACTTTTTTTTTCCCACTTGAGTCAAATAAAACTAGGGTACACACAAAGTAAGTGGTATAAATTCTATAACCCCAGTTGGAAAACTTCAGGGGTCCAGGGTTTCACAGATGTTTTTTTTTCTTTGTTACAGAGGGTTTTCCCCACAGTATGGGGAATTTCTGTTTTATTATTTATGGCTAAATGCACTACACTCTGTACTGCTTACAAGGAAGAAGACTAACTACAACTGACTGCACAGTAGGAAGGATACAGAGTATTGTAGAGATCCACAAGATTGTAAGCTGATTTGCTTACAGGAGGGACACATGTATACAATAGACACTAATATGGAACAAAAAATTACAGGACATGAGATTACTCTCATTTTTACTCAATTGATATTTTTTTTTTATGCATTTGATAATGTTTCTCAATCTTGTTGTTACTATTGTTACTGCTGTTGCTATTACTTACCATTCTGTATCACAACTACAAATCTTGTCTTTAAGATAAGGGATGTAAAAAATGTGCTTCTATCATTTGTATCTCTTTACTGTCTTATTTTTTTAATCTTACTACTTTAACAATAACAGCTCAGCCATAATGATGGCGCAGCATGTAATATATGTCAAATTATTGAAAAAAAAATTATAAACAAACAAACAAATAAACTATCACCCAGTGGTGGGATATTATTATTATTATAGAACGATAATAATAAGAAAACATCATTGATTACTTTCCTTTCCTTTTTTTTTCTTTAAACGTTTCTTTATGTGGATGACTTTAAATCCATATGACTAAGCCTTGTTTAAGAATAGATTTTCGCAATCAAGTAAGTAGTACATACAGAATTAATGTATTTAATATCAAAATAAACTACCGATAAAAAAAAAGACAAGGTAAAGATAAATGTACTCTATATATCATCTATATCTATATATATATATTTATTTACTCTTTTGCTTTTTTTTTTTCATATGTCGTTTTGTAATTTAATTACATCGATGTCAAGACATATATGCCATACATTGGGTGCAAACGTTTTGATTTTCTCTAAATGTATTAATTCAAATTGATATTTGATATCAGATATCTTCGTATCATTGAGGAATGATAATTCATTTAATACTTTTTCTTGAATGTAACCTTGAGATATTTCTTTTATACTAGCGTTTTCATGAATATGTAATGTAACCTTTGGACATTCCTCCCAATTGTTATGATTTGTTATTAATTTCAGGGCAACAGGATATCCTTGTCGACTAGACGGTAATAATCCCATGTTGATATGTCTTATTCTTAAACCATTACTATTGTTTTGTTTTTGTAGATATTTTAATTTAAATTCTGTTAACCGTTGATCACTCATTTCGTTGTTCTCATTATATATGTAAATGCCTTCTGCTTTTACACCACCTCCACTGTCTAGTGACCTACCAAAATTTTTGTTTTTCTGTAGTCCTTTATTAAAACCTTCAACAGACCAGGGATTTAATTCAAATCCGAACAGGTTTCTACAATTTCTTGAAAGATATGAAAAACTGAAATATCCTATACCACAATAAAGATCGATCACATCATTATTTTCAATGTCAATAAAACTATCAATTATTCTTTTCTTTTCTTTAATGTTTCCTCTTGAAAACATCGTGTGAAATGGATTCCATATTTGCCATATCCCATTTTGTTTAACTTCACACCACAATGTTTCTTTTGATAGTAAATCTGGATCCAATGGATGGTCCATAGAGTATAACAATTCGATATTATACGGTCTACGCACAATATTGTCATGTTCTATTATAGGTCTATTAATTGCAATCACACGAAGAATTTCAGTCATAGTAGTAACAGTAGTAGTTTTGCATTTGCTTACAGATAAAAATTTTAACAACTTATTGCAATAGTCTTCCGTTAATAACCCTGACCACACTTCATGATCAAATGATCTTTTATTAGAATTGTTTAATAGCAAGACAGGCGGGTATATGGAATATTTTAATGGTACATGTTCCAAAATTTCCCTCAATCTTTCAGGATGGATTTTATCCTGAAAATATATTCGAGTAAAACCTAATATATCATGTACTGTATCAGTATGTTTATCTATCAGAGTTTTCTCGTTTTTGATATCATTTTTGTACTCTCTTACTATCTCGTTAGGAAACAAATTCTGTATATAATCGAGTTCATTTGAGTTAAGATTGGTTCTAATAACGGTATACTCTGATTCTCTATAGATTGGTCGCACAAAGTTGTTTGTCTGCTCCAACTGAGTCTTGAACTTTTTAATTTTGGTATTATCTTTAAGTAATATCTCCAATGGCATATCTAAAACCATATATATATAATGTTTCTTTTCTTGTAAGAAAAATTGAAAGCACTAAAATTGCCAGATATTTTTCTAAACTGACTACTATTATTAAATATACTCAGTATTTTGATTCTTTAACCGCTTACTAGACACAAAATTACAGATTTCTCCCTCTGATATTTTAACAGATCATATCCTCTTGTTTCCTCTGTTGCGATATAGCTTCACATATTATTGTAAACTGCTAATAATATGGGGGAAAAACTGAAAAAGTGTTTCTTTTACCTCGTCTTTTCTTTCTCGATAAATTCTGGAGTATGAAACTTTTTTTTTTATTTTATAAGTCATCGGATCTCAAAATACCATCAAGTACGGTCAAAGATCTTTGATGATTAGGATACAAAAAACACTGAAAGTATAAAAATACCTGTTGTAGTGTTAACTAGAGAATAAAAATATCTGTATCAGTAAATGTATTCTATGTACACGTAGAAATTTTCCATAAGTTTTAATGAATCTTCCTTCAGTTTGTACTAAAGAATACACATAATCAAATTTAGAATTATACCAGAGGTAAACTAATCATCATATGTTAAGGCAATTTTTCCAATGGCCACAAACCTTAAGTCCCATAACGATTATCTTAATAATCTCTTTTTTGATTTCTGTTCCAGTACTGATATATACTTCGGAATCAGATTTTGTTGTCCCTGGATTATTAAATTCGTACCAAGACACAGATACACATCGTGATTCTGTCTTTAATCGAAACTCTGGCTGTAATAATATTGATCAATATTTAAAACAAGAAGGTTATGAAAGACAAAATGCCACTATACTGATTTTGACTAAAAATGATGAATTAGATCAGATTATTACATCTATAGATAGTATAGAGACCCACTTCAATCAATGGTTTCATTATCCTTATGTTTTTTTAAATAATGTTCCATTCGATGATGATTTCAAAGAGATCATTCAAAGACATACAGATTCGGTTGTGGAATTTGGTCTATTAAAACCAGATGAATGGGAGTTTCCAGAGTATACAAGGAATAGTAATATTACTAATAATATCGATAATGCCTACTCGATCCTTGATGATACTATAAAATTACAAGGAGATTATGGTGTACTTTATGGTGATATTAAAACATATCATCAAATGTGCAGATTCTATTCAGGTAAATTTTATAAAAATAAATTAGTCACAAAATATGATTGGTATTGGAGACTGGAACCTGATGTTGAATTCTTCTGTGATATTACATATGATCCGTTTTGGGAAATGACAATTAGGAAGAAACTTTATGGTTTTACCATTATGATACCTGAGCTGTATAAGACTATCCCAAATTTGTTTAGAGTCACTATGAGTTATATCCATGAAAATAATATTCAATTAGGTACACTTTGGAATGTTTTTACTACTGATTACCATATAGTCAATAATGACATAGATGATATGAGGGATAATATGTATTATGAAGTGGATTCAGATACAGCCTATTTAGATAAATTTATCAATGAGGAATATAACGCCAAACAAATAGTCAAAGACAAATTATTGATTGATCGTTTTCTTAGAGAAGGTTATGGTGATAAGAATGATGATTTTGGCGATAATCTTGAAGGTTTAGTGAAATTGATCAAACGAGCGCAAGAAAGAGTGCCTTTAGTTATTGATAAATTTGATAACTTAGAATACAATCTTTGTCATTTTTGGTCCAACTTTGAAATTGCACATATGTCAATATATAAAAATCCAATATACGATGGATATTTTGATTACCTTGAAAGCCACGATGGATTCTGGAAGGAAAGATGGGGAGACGCTCCAGTGCACTCATTAGGTTTAAGCTTACTGTTAGATGTTGAAGACGTGCATTATTTCCGCGATATTGGTTATCGTCATGATACACTATATCATTGTCCAAGGAACAACAAGCATCATCTTGATACACCTTATAGTTCAGAGAAATATATTAGAAAAGGACAAAAATATGATGATCTATACGAGTATGGTACTGGATGTAGATGTAAGTGTCCAGATAGCAAAAAAGATGAAGTAGAGGATTATCACCCCTTTTGTATAAATAAATGGTTTGATATGACTCATAGAAATAGTACAAAGAGAGAGCCTATATTCAATTTAACTAAATTAAGAAAAGATATGTCAAAAGAAATTGAACTTGACATATTAACGGCATTATGAAAGTTATAAAAAAAAAACATTGTGAAGTTAATAATAAAAATTCATATGAGTGTATAGATTAATAACTATACAGTATAATATATAAAATTAAACTAATATTTTTAAAATATATATATATATATATAAATATGGATATGCAAAGGAATATCAAATGTAATGAAAAATCAACCGTACCTAACGGTAACATGTATACATCTATTGTCGTAATCTTTTTTTCTTTCTATCTTGTGTCATTTATTATTACCATTAATATGCTAAAGATTAATAAGATTAACCACCAAAACCATATAAGGTTCTACCTTGTCTCTTCAAAGCGTAGACAACATCCAAGGAAGTGACAGTCTTTCTCTTGGCGTGTTCAGTGTAAGTGACAGCGTCTCTAATGACAGATTCTAAGAAAGATTTTAAGACTGCTCTAACTTCTTCATAAATCAAACCGGAAATACGCTTAACACCACCTCTTCTAGCCAATCTTCTAATAGCTGGTTTTGTGATACCTTGAATATTATCTCTAAGAATCTTTCTGTGTCTCTTAGCACCACCTTTACCTAAACCTTTACCACCTTTACCTCTACCAGACATATTTACTTGTTTTTATTATGTATGTATATATCAATATAATGATCTTTGTTTGTTTGATCTTGGTGACCACCTAGGTTGCAAAGATCTAAGAAGGACTAACAGGAGAACCGAGAGTTGGACACATAACTGTGATTAAATTCTCCTCCTTATATATTCTAAATCCAGCAAAGATAAGTCAAAGGTAAATTATCGTGATAATAGAAAGAAAAACAATTTGAAAAAAAATTCTGTCACAACTTTGGATAATAATTCTATACATTCTGGTGACGAATAAACAGCTACTATACTGGGTTGACAATCACTGAAACCAAAAGACACTTCCCATCAAGCTAAGGAACGAAACTACAGAAACAGACGCGAAACTGTCAGACTAAACAAACCACCATCTGGCCATAGTTAATTGTCCCAAACAATTATGTTGATTAAAAATTGGCGCATTTCCTAATTTTCCAATTACCCGTTTCTACAAAGGAAAAGCGTACAAAAAAAAAAAAATGAAAAATCAATAACGAAACTGACAGAACACCTAACCAGTGTAACATCCCTACACCACACTTTCTTTCGCGTTGTTTTCAATTTTTCCCTCGTATCATGAACCTCTCGTTCCCTCTGTCCATTCCCAAAATTTCGCACCTTTGAGCCCACTGACCATAATCAAGTCGTGCTGAACAATTCGCCCTAATTACATTAGAAATCCTATTGAAGTTAAGAAGCCGATATTTACTACCAGAGGTTCGTTGTAAAAAGAAAGACCTGTACTGAGAGTTTCGTATCAAACGCTGTGGAAATGATAAAGAAAAACAAAACAAAATAAAATTAATTGGTGTTGCAGAACATCTGATACTAGTATTGTGAGTTAATTGTCCATAATATGTGGCTTCCCTTCATTAACTCCCACCCCCTTTTGTCCTTATACAAATAAAAAATAACTAATCTTTTTTTTCCCCCTCCATATTGCTTTCCAAGTAATTTAATTACATATATAAATGGTATCCTTGTTGAATGAATAACAGTGCACCTCCCTCTTTCCTTTCCATCTTTCCTGTTCCAATTTGCGTTTTCACTTCCTCTCTCTTACAAAAAAAAAAAGAGTAACCCATTCTTTGACATATACAACACGCACATACACACACAATTTTATAAGTAAAAATGGCTAGAACTAAGCAAACTGCTAGAAAATCTACCGGTGGTAAGGCTCCAAGAAAACAATTAGCCTCCAAGGCCGCCAGAAAATCTGCTCCATCTACTGGTGGTGTCAAGAAGCCACACAGATATAAGCCAGGTACTGTTGCTTTAAGAGAAATTAGAAGATTCCAAAAATCTACTGAATTATTAATCAGAAAGTTACCTTTCCAAAGATTAGTCAGAGAAATTGCTCAAGATTTCAAGACCGATTTAAGATTCCAATCTTCTGCTATTGGTGCTTTACAAGAATCTGTTGAAGCTTACTTGGTCTCCTTATTCGAAGACACAAACTTAGCTGCTATCCACGCTAAAAGAGTTACCATTCAAAAGAAGGATATCAAATTAGCTAGAAGATTAAGAGGTGAAAGATCTTGAAGTGATAGATAATAAAAAAAAAACTTTATGATTTTTCATTTTTGATCTTTTCATCAATCCTCACATTTATTATTGCACTTTATTATATCTCTTAAAATTAAATTAATCTTTTTTGTATCATTAGATATATACATATATATATAAGTATTTATTAGTTTCCACACCTATCATTGTTTCACACATACATATTCATTTTACATAATTTAGAATTTTAAAGCATATTTTGGTTTATATTGATATACTGTATTTGTTATGACTTTTTTCAATCTATAAGCTTGCTTATATAAAAAGAGTAATCCTCCCCTGTTAGAGAAGGTGACAGAAAAACCTACCATTCAAGAGGTAACCAGCCTTTCTCATTAGCTATAGTCTTAATTTCTTCATCCTCATACATTTCAATAAATTGCTGGTCAAGTGCTCTAGCTTTAGGAAAAGCAAATCTTCTATACTCATCAAAGATC
The DNA here is from genome assembly GCA_023309525.1 of Arxiozyma bovina. Taxonomy (NCBI): domain Eukaryota; kingdom Fungi; phylum Ascomycota; class Saccharomycetes; order Saccharomycetales; family Saccharomycetaceae; genus Arxiozyma; species Arxiozyma bovina. The sequence goes on from JAKZLQ010000103.1 coordinate 116,533, forward strand.
ATGGTTAAGGACCAGTTTTGCAATTTTCTAATACAACCAACAAGACATCCAGTTCTATGTTTGCCTCTATTACAATGTATCAAAATTGGTTGGTTCTTTGGATCCAAAACAATCTCTAAAGCTCTTGTTAATAAATCACTAGGTAAATTAACAAACGGCTCTTTATTACCACTCATACCAATTTGGAATAATTGTATCCCTGACTTATTTAAGAATTCAACATTTTCTGAGGGATACTCTTCAGGAATTAACACCAATATAGATTTCAATTTCAATCTATCTCTCAAAAATTTAAAATTCTCTATCCTTGGGAAACTGCTTCTATAGATTTGCCCAATAACTGGACTGAAATTCTCTGGTGGAATTACTTCTATTAAATCATCAATAAGGGATGTTACATCTGCAGCAGTAATATTATTATTAGTATTAGTTGTGTTATTTTTATTGGAATCTTGGTGTGCTTTATCATTGCTTTCTATGTTATTGTACACGTTCAACGTAGTGAGATTCTTGGACTGTATAAAATGAGACGACTTATCCTTATATTCATCTATATTAAATTTATCATCTAAATCCTCTTCATCCAAACGTCCTTCAGCCATTTCCTCATCATTATATTTCACCTGTAGAGGTTTTAAATGTATTCAGTCTTTTAATATATACCTGTTTTTATAACTTTTGTTTGGCTATGTTTTATGTTGTTCATTCTATATACACACATAGATATATACCGAATCGTAACAGGAACATCTTTCAGGACAATTTTTCCCCCCACTCTATCTTTTTTCTGTTTTTACTTCGTGCATGTTTCCGTAAAACTCTTTCCGTTCTCAAAACGTTTTTTGACGGCTTTGGAATTCCGCCATTACCGTAACATATCCGCCACAACAAGAAATTTATCGACAGGACGGTTCCTCTAAAAGACATGGTACTGTATATAATATATATATATATATATATAATATATACGAAAACATTCAAAATCTAAATGAGAGAAAGGTGTGAGTTTCGAATACAAGAATAATAAAGTAAATACCTTCCAAATAGACGGATTTTGATAATATTGAAATATGATTAGAGCTCTATTTGATAACCTAAATTTGTCGTATTAAATCACTGGAAAATAATAAAAGCTTATATTGAAGAAGATCCGAAAATAAAATGAGTTACATTGTATGTTATTAGATCTTGTATACTAGTTATGTAGAATAAAAAGAGGCAAGCATTAAAAGATGATTTCATAGGACCACCAATATCACACTACTAATACACTGACACGTTACAGTGCCACCAACATTCTATTATAAGTTTTATCATTCTGCAATATTAATTTGTAATGAATTCTTGATAGAGTATTAGGTACTGAAGCCTTGTGCCAGCATATATAAAATACTTTTCATCCCTATCTTCAAGAATATTAACTAATCCATGAAGTCAAGTTCTACATATTTTTAAAATATGTAGAACTTGACTTCATGGATAAAGCTACTATTAAAGAGAATTAACTTATTCTCATTAGTTGGTATACCACTACATTTGTTCTAAATATCATTTCGAATGAGAAAAGAAGATACTAATGCTTCATTATTTTTCGTGGACTTAAAGGAAAATATAAAATGCGTTGCTACTTGAGTTCAAAAAAACAAAAACACTGAATTCGTATGAAGTACAATTTGAGGGAAAAATTTATTACTATTGAAGTGATTTTATTAAAAAGTTCTTATGTATGAAATGATTATTACTTCTTTTTTTTTTTTAAATATAAGTGTGTCTGCTGTCCCCCCTAAATATAACTCAGTTATTGAGTTAAGGATCCAGTACCAAATATTTTATTAACATATATTTTACATTAATATTATAAGATAATATAAACTTACAATAGGATATTGGTGGTGTTATAAGTTATCATCTATTTATAGTAGGATATTAATGGTGCTATTAATTGTTATCATATTGCTTAATTTTCTTCTTTCTACATAACTAATATACGAGATACAATAATATACGGTATAACTTGCTTTATCTTCATGTCTTCTTTTAATATAAAATTTCACAACTTTTCCAATCACTTGATACGATGAATTTAGATTATCAAGCATAACTTGTAAGGGGTTATCTCAAGTAATATACTAAAATATGGATATTAATTATATATAAACACTTACAAATTATATAGTCGTTGATTCTCATCAGTAAACCAATTATATAATTCTTGTTATGGATATTCTTATTGATTATTGATTGATTAATTATTGATTATTCCTTAGGCAGAGCCTAATAGATATAACAACAATGTTAATGCTGATAATTACCTCTGGCACACGATCTCAATAATCAGAGGTCTCTTAAATAAGTTTCTCAGTAATTTGCCACCAATGGCTAATCCGACGATCTTGCGTTCGTTCGTTCGAATACACTCACAGCCTGGGCCCAGAGTTTCGGCCGTTCCAAGTCCTTCGCCTCGACATCAAGCGTTACCCGCGGACTACGTATTTCAGGATTTCCAATTAGGGCTTCTTACATAACTCTAATCATATTTCAACGTAAGTAAAAGTACACAAAACATAATTCTACGACCAGGAAATTTTATACAAAAACCTTAGGAAAATATAATTGTTAAGGTAATAATAAGTTATACACATTTGGGAGAAAAACCAATAGACATTCTCAATCTCGATAGCGATCAGACATATGCTAGTAAAAAAAATCCATGAGAGTGAATTGTTTGTTCCAAAAGTGAAATTATATAAAGAACAGAGACGAGAAGGTAAAGAAATCATTGTTGCAATTTCTCTGCGAAAATTTTAATTAATTATATTTTATTTTATATATATATATTTATTGTACATTATATACAGAAAATTGAAGAACTGTAATAATAATAAATAATTCAGTAATACTATCATTTAATCAAAACCACCAATTTCAGTAATATCTTAGAAGCATCTTCTTATGAAATAATATTAGTGAGGATATTAATTCTCATCAATGGTCAATATCGTTGGTGACTATATAAAATCGTCGTCTCACAGAATCTCATTTAAAAGGAAGTTATTCTACCCTTGGGGCTCGTTAGGTTTTTAACATAACTTCAACATACATTTTTTTATATATCTAATATATAGAGAAAGGAAACGAATTATAAGCTTTTAAGGTATATAACTCATTAATAAATATTTTTAATACTTTCTAAATGTAATACATTCTACAAATACCTTGCCATTTTCCTATTACCTTAAACTTTGTTATAAAGCACAGGTAAAGAAAGACTTTTTTCACATAATATAACCATTTTAGGTATATTACTATTTTTTCTGATAGGGTGTGTATAAAAATGATAGAAAGTTTTTATAGCTGTTTAGGAAAGTAAATCATTATCTCAAAAAAGAAAAATTTTGTAATACATATTCCAGTATTGCAGAAACAAGATCAAACAAAATCAAAAAACAATATTATGACAATTTTTTACGAAGTAAAGAATATATAAATGAAGAGCTTTACTTATGGAATTTTCAATCTTAACAAATAATATGCATGCATTGTATTTTAATATTTCTTTTATAATTGTATAATTGTTCGTTCCCAAAAAATCGAGGGAAATTGATGGAATTTGGAGCTCTTAACGTCCATGGTAATGGCTGTCATCATTAAGTTATAGATACTTGTCTTCTTGTTACTTTATATATGTATATACTAATTATATGTTGTTTACAGTATAATCTTCTTTGTTTTCTTTTCTCTTCTTTTAAATTTTTTCATTTCTTCTCAACTCTAAAAAATCATGTTCGGTGAAAAATAAAATGTTTTTCCATGCTTAGTACATTCGTCCATCACATAATAAATAGAAAAACTAAATTAAAAAAAAAAATAATTCTTATGAAAATGACAGTAATAAACTATCATTTTCCAACAGAAACCAACTATGATGATGTTCTATTGTGGTCAAATATATCAGAAGAAGTCGAGATTAAAATAGATCCTGAGACAATGAAATGACAACTGTCCAATGTGTTAATATTATCCTAGTTACAAGAGTCATTCGACTATTATCCCAGTTGCAGAAGCCTTTCGGCTATTATCCTAGTTCAAGAGTCTTTCGACTATTATGTTTGTTATCGAACTAGAAGAGCCTTTCGGCTATTATATCGTAACTAGAAGAGCTTTTCAGCTATTATATCGTAACTAGAAGAACGTGTCCTCACGTTAGTAAGACTCATGAGCAATTCCACATTGTATCGAGGGACGCCTCATTGTGATACAATCATTGAGACTAGTTTCCATTGGACATTTCTGATTTACATACGACTTATATAAGTAGACAAGATCTCTGAGTAGATTCACAAATCTATGAGTTTGTGAGTTTATAAGAATTTTGTTTTGCTTATGATTTTATTATATAATATTTAATATATAATTTATATATGACAAGCGAAAGCAACACGACGCTAATATATAACTATATAGCCCGAGAAGAGGAACCTAACCTAACCCTTTCCTATAAATTTTAATATTATATTTTAATAACCTTCTATACCAACTTCCATATTTTACAACAATTGTTGTAAACCTAGTAAGTTATTAAATTTGATTCTTAATATTTTGTTCCTATTTGTGCCTGGTTATATACAGATATATAAAGTAAATATAAAATAATTATAAAAAGAAATAATGTATAAAAATCGTCAAGAAATTTAATTGGGAATATTCGCAATATTCGTTCTATTTTTATATTAAATTTCTTGCCTTAACATATTAAGTTAAACAGCCAAAGAACTAATCCAAACATAATTCTAATAACTGGAATAATAGATAATTAATGTTGACAATTAAACAAGGGATGGAACATTTCATATAAGCATAATGTGTAACGTGATCGGGTGATATTAAATATTAAATATTAGAACTCCTTGATTTCATCTTGCATAACTAGGGACAATTTGTATCTTGAATTACTAAAACAGGAAATTCCAAAAAGGGAAAATATATCTAAAAGGGATGCTTGCCAAAATAGGAAGTCTTTCCTAAATAGGAAGTTATACCGAGAAAGGAAAGTATACCGAAAAAGGAAGCTTACCAAAATAAGTAAGTTTTCCACAAAAGGAAAAGCTTATCAAAAAGGGAAATCGTTTCATTAAATTATTTCTAATCTACAACAACAATATAACAATTCTGGGCGTGTGGCGTAGTTGGTAGCGCGCTCCCTTAGCATGGGAGAGGTCTTCGGTTCGATTCCGGACTCGTCCATTTTTGATACTGTAATATTCCTAATCTTTGGAAAAAGATTACTCTTCCTTATCTCTTTTCTTTTTTGTGACTGTAATATTCCTAATCTTTGGGAAAAGATTACTCTTCCTTATCTCTTTTCTTTTTATTCTTATTTCGTTTTTCGTATCGTCGTTGGAGTTGGAAAAATCTATTTCTCGTTGTCGTCGAAAGAATATAAATGTAGGCAGGTAAATTATAAGGAGTCATGAACCTTGGCCTCTTACTTTAATTCTGGATATTCGAAGATAACAGAAGGAACGAAGATTAACTCAACAACAACAAAAAGTATTGCGATTCAGTTATACTTTTATATATCTATTATATTTATTTGTTATCGTTAGTTATTTAATATATTTGTTATTTATCTGTATTCTTAGATATGTCTTATCTTTGAGTACATTGTATTAGTTCACATTTCATCAGTTTCAATAAATTCGAGGAAAACAGTAAAAATCCGTCGATCAGGATTTTATCATTTCCGTGGAAATTAGTGGACGTTATACATATAGTGTCCTGATGTCACAGTAGACGATCTTGCAAACTCTTTAGTCGACGACGACGTTCTTGTTTTTCATATTTATAAACTGTATATCCTTGTATATCTATTTATCTTATCTACTTCTTATATACAGTATAGTTTATGTATCATATATAGAGGACACAACCAAGAATCATTTATCTTATTTTACATTCTAGAAGAGTATATCTCTCGTAGTAGATCATCATCTATTACATTTTTATTATAACGTCCACTAATTTCCACGGAAATGATAAAATCCTGATCGACGGATTTTTACTGTTTTCCTCGAATTTATTAAAACTGATGAAATGTGAACTAATACAATGTACTCAAAGATAAGACGTATCTAAGAATACAGATAAATAACAAATATATTAAATAACTAACTATGACGAATAAATATAATAGATATATAAAAGTACAACTGAATCGCAATACTTTGTTGTTGTTGAGTTAATCTTCGTTCCTTCTGTTATCTTCGAATATGTAGAATTAAAGTAAGAGGCCAAGGTTCATGACTCCTTATAATTTACCTGCCTACATTTATATTCTTTCGACGATAACGAGAAATAGATTTTTCCCAACTCCAACGACGATACGAAAAACGAAATAAGAATAAAAAGAAAAGAGATAAGGAAGAGTAATCTTTTCCCAAAGATTAGGAATATTACAAAAACAGTAAAAATCCTCCTGTAATAGATGAAGATCTACTACGAGAGATATACTCTTCTAGAATGTAAAATAAGATAAAAAATTCTTGGTTGTGTCCTCTATATATGATACATAAACTATACTGTATATAAGAAGTAGATAAGATAAATAGATATACAAGGATATACAGTTTATAAATATGAAAAACAAGAACGTCGTCGTCGACTAAAGAGTTTGCAAGATCGTCTACTGTGACATCAGGACACTATATGTCACACCTCCACTCAGAATTTTATTGTGATAACTCTGTTCTTTATAATAAAAATAAATCACAATATTCTAAAAATAAAATAGATAAATCTAGTTATAAGTTTAAAATACACAAATAATAATAACTAGAATAAATAATTAATATACAAAAATATATATTCTTATTTCTTGCTCGTCTGTCTATAACATTGTCTAGTCCTTCTTACAGTAGCCTCTCAAGATACCATTATATCTCGTAAGTTCATACGCCACAAATAAGCTCTCCTTGGACAACAACACGTTGCAAAAAATTTTACAAAATGAATTGGAAAAATACATTAGACCCATAGTTCGTATCACGGGATATTACACCAGTAAAAAATGATTTCGCCCAGGATCGAACTGGGGACGTTCTGCGTGTTAAGCAGATGCCATAACCAACTAGACCACGAAACCACCCTTTATT
>JAKZLQ010000054.1:0-42834 GCA_023309525.1 Arxiozyma bovina
AAACAGTGTTTTATATAAATCGTATGTTTTTAATCAAAACACAGTACTGTAAGAATTATTTTAGGTAAATGGATGAATTATCTCAATTAGCATAAATATAAATGCTCTTACTTAAGTCTATATAAAACTAATTAATAACTCTGATGTGGAATTATAAATTGTTCTTCCTCTTCTTAGCTGTTCTATGATAGTAAGAAGTAACTCTTAATATCAATACTAAGACATACTTAAATAAGATGATTATCCCTGTCATATCCCTCAATAACCAAAGGCCTCTTGTCAAGATCTGATACAATTATCACTCCTTGGAAATCCTCCACGCAGGTTCAATACTGTATACTAACTACTGTGTACATGGTTGTACCAATCCTTCACTTAGATACTCAGGTGTTACCTGCAGGATTGCGTATCTACTGGACTTCTAGTTAGGTTCCTTACGATTACTTCCTTTGCGCTTAATATATTTAAGGTTATTTAACTTATTAATATACAAATATGGTATGGAAGACTTATTATATGTTCTTTGAACACTATTTTTATATGAAAAAAACTGGAAATTTTTCTTTAAAAAATATGCTTCTCAAAATAATTCAACTCATAATATTCCTTACATAAAAGTTCTTAATTTCAGATTATATCTCATGAAATCTGTATTTAGTGTGTTGGAAAGACTGAAATAAATTTTTAAGTTTTCTCAATTTTAATAATTTGTTCAAGTTTTCTTTTTTAATTTTAGTGATGCAGAGAAAAGTTGAAACAACACAAAATACAATTCTTGTTTCTAACAAAGTAACTCTTGATCTCATAAGAAGAAGCACCTAGAATGTTACTGTAGTTAGTGGTCATGATTAAACGATAAAGTTATTGGTATATATTTTATTATTACAATTCTTCAATCTCTTATATATAAGGTATAAAAATAAATATATATATAAATATAATAATATCACTTAATATGTTCAGAGAGAAAGTATAATAATTTGTTCTTTACCTTCTTATGTTTGTTCTTTATATATTTGTATTATTGGAACAAACAATCTTACTTTAATGTAGTTACGTACAAGCTTGTGTTTTATCGGATTTAATATTAATAATGCCTATTGATTTATATTCAATCATACTTGTATGTGAGTGTGTACACTTGTCCGATATTTCCAGCATGATCTGATTTATATTATATTAGATGTAATATTTGAAATTTTTAAGACCAGGAAATTTTTAAAAGAACTATTTTGCTTAATTTATTTGGTGAGATGATGTATCCGAAAGGTTGCTAAAGCCAGTGATTATGGGCAAGTCACAAAAGCATTGATATGTTTATTATAATTAAAATTTTTCGAGCTTTTATATATAGAGTTCAAAAATTAATATATACGCTAAAAAATCCTCATATATTTTTAATTATTGAATCAACCGTCTAAGTAGAAATGTATGTAATACACAATCCACATTTACTAAGATAATTTACACAGTTATACAATTGTGAAAAATGAAACGACAACAATTGAAAAATCTTTATCAAGAGTATATATATATATAAATGAGTAATTCTACTCACTCTTTTCCAATCTGAATGAAGAACTTGTACATCTTTTTTTACATATTTTGTTTTGTTGGAAATATCGGACACATGCATATGAATAATTCAAAGGATAATTAGAGATAAACCAATAGGCATTATCAATCTTAATACCGACAACAGATATATTTGTAAATAAAAACATAAAAGTAAATTGCATATTCCAAAATTGGTATTATATATTAAGTCAAAGAAAATTAAGAAACAAATTTTACATTTTTTTTCTAAACAATTTTAACAATTATATTCTATTTTTATATATGTTTACTATTATACGTTATATAAAAAAGATTGAAAAATTATTTAATTGTAATAAATATAACAATAAGTTTATTACTTGGCAATAACTAATACCTTCATTAATATCTTTGGGGCATCCTCTTATGATATATATATTTATATAATTGTTTATTCAGAGGTAAGAAGGCAGAGGGGAAAAATTATCTATAATATATTTTAATAATGCTCTCAATATAGTTCATAAACATATAGCCTAAAACACCAAAGATATGTATACTACTGCCACTTTTCATCAAGAGAAATATGAATATTATAAATAGTTACATAAAATCTACAGGAATAATTGTAAAATTTGTTTCACCATCTTCTTTTTCTTGTCTTATTATATGATTTCTCTTTTAGAACAAATAAATCAGTATCACTTTCTTTTTAATTATTAGTTCTGCTCTTTTATAGGAAAATTGTTGACCTCCTTAGTCATGTTAAATGTTGTTAAAGTTTTACAAAATTTTTTTTATTGATTCACTGTGGTTCTTTTAATCAATAAATATTATACACTACTATAAATAAGATATTGATGGAATAATCTTATACCTGCTCAGGAAGTGGATCATTCTTTCAAAAATAGAAATGTGTATAATACACAATCCACAATTGTCAAAATATTCTATACAACCTTAATATTACCAAATATGAAATAAAAAATAATTATGGAAGAATTTTCCAAATGTAAAGAATATATAAATGAATAACTTTTCTTATTAAATTTCCAATCTGAATGAATAATATGTTTATATTGCGTTTTTATATTTTATTTATATTTATATAATTGTTTAATCAATGCAAAGAAATCAAGGGGAACTTCTATAATAAATAATATAATAACAATTTAAAACACTGTTCGTAATGATATGACCATAGGCGCTAAAAAGATGTGTAACAATATTCTTCATCCAGGGGACTTGTCATTCTAGCAACTTCTTCTATTAGGTTTAGCAGTGTTATGATTGATAACTCCTATCAATTCATCTCCAATTATTATATGAATTATTCATATACATCTATTCAATATTTCCAATATTATTCATCGATTAAACGCGTATGATTATGCACACAACGTTAGTTAATTCATTGTTCGGACATGAAATTTAATAAATATCAATTTTAAAAGAAGAAAAAAGCAGTAATTTCTAAATTGGAGTATTATGTGTGTGATTTTGGCAGTTGTCACTAATGTTTTTTCTTCATACAAGATATTATGATGACAATCTTGAAATAACTAGGGAGAAACTTTTGTTCATTTCTACTGACAATAATATGGAAATTCTTACATTCGGCATTTGATGTGAAAAAAAGTTTATAAAATACAAGAAAAATATAACTTTTAATATTAAATGGTCTATCGGCGGCTATATTCCTTTTAAAAACATATCGAAGTTACAAGTTAATTCGTAAACGTACAAGAGCCCAACTAGGTGCACAAGATCTGGAAAAAATAAGTTGTAAAAATGTCTTTCAAGTCTTATTTTAATTATGAAGGTAAAAATGACCAAAATATATCTACTGTATGGCTTCTATCATTACTAAACAAACGACAGTTGCTTCCAAAGCAAAAAGGAATTTGGACAAAAGTGTCAAAGAAGGATATTCTGGAAGTGTCCATACCAACAACCTGTCATTTAATTAAAAATGATCCATACCCACTACAATTAAAACAAATTTCACATTTATTGTATGGAATTTCGCTGTGCTACTGTAAAAAGTCGGAATTTGTTCTGGAAGATTTATCTGTGTTGTTAACTCAAATACATAAATCGTTCACTAGTAAAGAGAGAGTAATAGAAAATGGGAACATTTCTAGAAAATATCTGAATCCGTTAAAATATAAACATAATATAGTATTGAATAACGAGAATTTTTTTCAAGATGACAATTTATTCAACATTAGTGATATTGAAAGTTTTGAACTTTTCCTCACTAAAATAGATATAAGGAATTATCAAAAAGTAGAATCAGTACAGATCAAAAAAAATGACTTTCTAAATGAACTCAGAAATTACAATATCCTGCCAAATCCAAGAGCAGATGTTTCAGATCATCAAGATATTGTCAGAAATTTCACATTAGAAGAACTACCTGTAGATTTCTCCTTAGATTTAAATTTCGAAGATATAATTAGTCAACAAGGAACCACAAGATCAACAAGTTCATTAACACACAAGAATAATCAGGATATTCATTTTAGAGAAGAATCAAGGTATTTTGGGGAAGAAACTAACTTTAATAATGAAGAAGTAAACCCAATCCTAGATTTTGATCTCGAGGTTTCTTCAGATAGGACGGATCACAAAATATCTTCCAAAATTCAACGCAATCAAAACTTTACGTGGAACTCAAACAAGAAAAGAAAACTCGATAATAAAGACCATAAGAATAGAGGTATTTTAAAAAAAATAAAATTTGATTCAAAAATTAGCATATTAAATGAAACATTAAAAACAAACCACGAGACGTATGTTGAAATCATGGGAAGAATTGCGAGAAAATCTAGTAAAAATATCTCCAAAACAGTCCCCCAATTTTTATTTTCCAATGATAATACAACAAAACTCATAAATAAATGCTGGAGTTTTCTACTTTCAAAAGATTTATACCCTTTTCTTCGTAAATCAATACCATACTCATCTTTTCAGACTAATGATGATAGCAGTAACATTGATACCGGTAGAAAGTTGGTTAATCTTTCTGAGAGAAGCAACTTATTTTTGGATAACGAAGACCACGAACTGTTTAGACAAGATGAAGACATTTCCAATAATGTCTTACTTCATCTGGATCAAATTGAAGAAGATTTGAACGAAGAAAATTTAATTCCATATTCTGAGTCAATAGAAAATGGTCTAGAGTTTATGAGACATCCATTAAATCTTTTACCTTCAAGTATTGGGCATTACTCAACTAGAACATCATCGACCAATTCTGCACAACAAAGACCAGACTTTATTGATGTTCTGAAGTTATCTAAAAATATGAACAACAATAATATATTAGAGGAAAAGGATCAATATACGAGTTCGTTTGACATATTTGACAATAAAATACAAAAAAATATGGACAAACTAAGAAACTGTCAAAGCAAAAAATTCTATTCTTATCTTTGCAACAAATTTTACGATCTGAAAGGTGACACAAAAGATATGGATGTATCCATTGATATTCTTCCAAACAATGGATTAGCTTTCAGTTATATTATCCCAGACAGGATTGAAGATTTTGAAACAAAGAAATTTGTACCCATGACCAAACAATTAGCTGCTAATGCGTTTTTTTCATTATTGGATCTTGCGTCACAGGAGATCATTGATTTGAGAGTACCAGAATCCGTGTCAGTTCCAATCACATTAGAAACATTCCGTATTATCGTGTAGTTTAAGAAATGAAGTATCTTACTATTTTTTTATCAAGCAATTAGGGGGTTGCAATATTGTCATCCACTAGATTATTTTTTTTTCCACACTGAAGAATGAGCCAAACTTTTAATGAAATTTTAGGTCACTAAGAAATTTCAAAGCTATTGGGGAAAAGTAAAGGGCGGAGAAAATTCAGAGTGGAGAAATTTTAAAGTTGGGGTAGTATCAGATAAGTTGGAGAGTGCTAAAAATTTATATGCAATAAGCTATTACTAAACAAAAATATACATAAACACACACACACACACACACACACACACACACACATATATATATATATATATATAGCTATATGTTATAAGAAATGAATTTCTTAACTAAAGTTGACCTTTTATAAGGTTAAAATAAAGTACTTCTCCTAGGATCCAAATGTAGTAGTCAACTAACAAATTAAATCAAGAGATGTTGTCTTTAAAATTTAGAAATATAAGACGCTGCTATGCGAGCCAAAGTTTAAAAAATATTCTAAAGAGAGAAGCTGAAGAAATTGAGAATTGGTGGAGATCACCTCGTTTTAAAGATATCAAGCGATTATACACAGCAGAAGATGTTGCAAAACATAGAGGTTCACAATTACTTAGTAAAGTTAAATATGCATCATCTATTCAGGCACAGAAACTGTTTGAAGAATTAGAAAATAGATTTGAGAAAAGGCTACCTTTACATACACTTGGGGTTATTGATCCGGTACAAATGTCACAATTAGCCAAATGCAAAAGTATCGGTGCTGCTTATATTTCTGGATGGGCATGTTCCTCAACATTTGTTGGATCCACAAACGAAGTATCACCTGACTTTGGTGATTACCCGTATGATACTGTGCCACGTCAAGTGGAAAGAATATTTAAAGCACAGCAATTACATGACCGCAAGTCAAAGTTGGCTGCATTAACAGAAAAGAACTTTGAATTTGTTGATTATTTAAAACCAATTATTGCAGATGCTGATATGGGACATGGAGGTCCTTCAACTGTAATGAAGTTGGCCAAACTATTTGCAGAAAAAGGCGCTGCAGCAATTCATTTAGAAGATCAATTAGTTGGCGGGAAGAGATGCGGCCACTTAGGCGGAACTGTTCTTGTGCCAACAAGCACTCATTTAACTAGACTATTAGCAACAAGGTTCCAGTGGGATGTGATGGGAACTGAAAATCTAATAATTGCAAGAACTGACTCCTGTAATAGCAAATTATTAAGTAGTAATAGCGATCCAAGAGATCATAAGTACATCAAAGGCATAATTACACCAGATACAGTAGCATGGAGCGAGGCCGTTATTGACTTAGAAACAAAGGGAGTTCCACCAAACCAAATTAGCGATGAAGAAAATGAATGGTATGAAACAAATAAACTCTACACAATCGATGAAGCTATTGAGTTACAGACGACATCAGAAGAATACAATAAATACATCGATTTGACTAACAAAATTATGAAACAGAAAGGCAGGTATTATTTAAGCATAAGAGAAAGACTACAAGCTGCTAAACAAAGTGCTCCAACAAAAGACATTTATTTTGACTATGAAGCACCAAGAACAAAGGAGGGATACTTTATGTTTAATGGATGCATGGAGGCAGCCATTGAACGCTCTAAAGCTTTTGCACCTTTCGCTGATATGTTATGGCTGGAAACAAAAACACCCAATTTAGCCCAAGCTAAGTCATTTGCTAATGAGATTCATAAGGAATCACCCAATTCTAAGTTTGTTTATAATTTGTCGCCAAGCTTTAATTGGTCGAAACATGGATTCACAGATGAGACATTGAAATCATTTATATGGGATCTAGCTAAAGAGGGGTTCATACTTCAATTAGTCTCACTAGCAGGATTACATATTGATGGGGTTTCATTTTGGGAGGTTGCCAAAAGGTTTGAAACCGAAGGCATGAAGGCATATGTCGACTTAGTTCAGAAGAAAGAAAGGGACCTAAACTGCGATATATTAACACATCAAAAATGGTCTGGTGCAGAATTTGTTGATTCTACGTTACAAATTATTCAAAATGGCTCATCCTCACAAACATTAAGTACAAGCGGTGAGAGTTATACAGAAAGTCAGTTTAAATGAGTACTTGCATCCCTTATTTTTGTAGATAAATAAACTGTTTTTTTTATAAAAGAAAATTACATATATATATATAAGTTCAAAAATTCTCTGACATTTTTCTTTCTTTGCGTAATACTCATATTTTTAGAATTGAAATCAAGACAAGTGGAGATCATTATTTATAAATATTTTTGAAGTACGAACCAGTTTACTAACACTTATATTGGGCGTGCTTTTATTCTGTCTTGTTGATCATTAAAGGAAATTATATAAAATAATTGTTTTTTTATATGAGCTTATTATCAATGGTAGGGTGAAATTCATGTAATTTGTTTGGAAATCTTTGTATTAAAGGAAAAAACAGAATACTAGAACAAGATTATTTAACCTGAGCATAAAATTTTGAAGGTATTTATACAGGTAAATAGCCGTAGATTTGTATCTTAATATATATAAATTACTTCTGGAGGTAATATTATTAATAGACGTTAAGGCTAGTAGTAAACTGTCTTTAATTGACAAAATAATGTCTTTTGTCTTTTAAAAACGTTGGCAATTACTAATAATATTTTAAAGCATTTTTCCTTATAAAATTCCTACTTATAATGTACGAGAGAGAATTATTGAATGACTCTTCTATAAATTATTCTAAATATTCTTCTATAATTCTATAGTCGACTATTTATATATTTATTTGTTCCTAAACAACAATCTAAGCACTATTATGACAAGTAATATAGGGAGGATACAATATATAGAACAAATACACTAGCAAAATCAACTACTTCCGTTTATGAATGAATTGAATCATTGCATTACATATTCTGATTCATTATTGTTTGCAAGTTCCACTATTCCTATGAAGACTTTTTCACTTCCTTTTTTATCTCCTTATGTTACTTGGAACTAAATAAAAATAGAAAAGAATCATTAAAAAAAAAACATCAGCTTATGATGAAATCTAAACGTTATTAAGCTGTAGTGAAGCTGAAACTTGCTAGTTTGAAACTTTCTTTATTCTCTGTTCTTTCTGATGTTAGTGAGTGCAAAAAAAAAAAACGAAAAAAATTCAAAAGAAAAAAAGGAAAATGAAAAATGCAAAAAAAAAAAAAGAAAATGAGTTAGATAGAATGAATGGCCGACATACTGTGAAAGAAGAGCCATTTATTTCCAAAACAAAGTTAAAAACTATAACAGTCTATGTAGTTAAATGCAAATAAATTTTTTTTATTATTATAGTCTCACATAGTAACAGTTTCAAACTACTTTACAAATATTAATTGCTTAAATCTCAACTTAAATAAAAAGTGTTACAAAGATTGTATTTTTTGTGTTGTTCTAAATTGTTTTAATAGCTTGTAAATCATTTACTTTTTTGATTTATATATTAACCTTATAGTTATTACATGAGCTTTATCTTTTAAGTTGATATTTTTTTTTTTTTGACTTTAAATATTACATAACTGGACATGGTATTAATAAACGGTGTCAAATATGCCTGTGAGAGGTGCATCAGAGGTCATAGAGTTACAACATGTACCCACACTGATCAACCTCTTATGATGATTAAACCGAAGGGAAGACCCTCAACAACCTGTGCTTACTGTAAAGAATTAAGAAAGAATAAATCTGCCAAGCCTCCCGGGACATGTACATGTGGTAGACAAGAAAAACTACGAAAGGCCCAAAAAGCCAAGGAAGAACAAAAGGCAAAAGCCAAAGAATTTGCTGCACAAAATTGTACCTGTGGTACCCAAATAATATGTAGAGTACATCCAAAACGACAACAACGCAAAAGTGGCAGTCATACAGGAACATCTATATTAGCACAAAGAAAGACCAAAACTAAAAGTAGAATCAATAGAGCAACTTCATCAGCATCTCTCGACAGTCATTTATTGACGATACCTTCCTATAATAACCAGTACAATAATGGTAGTAATGATACATCTAATACTTTCCCTAGAACATTTCTTGATAGTGATACTACCGGCAAGATATCAAAAGATTATCACAACGTCTCATCGCTAGTTTCTATATCTTCACTACAATCATCACAATCCTTAGATCCGAATTTTCCTTTACAAAGCAACCAATCGCCTCCCGTCCAGTATAGCTTCCTCTCTGAAAATCCAGCAATATACTCTAAATATGGGCAACAAAACAAAACAAGAAATAGTAACATAGAGTCTAGCCATGCTTTAACATCGAATAGATCAAATTTGCATTTAAATACTATGGAGAATACTTTTGCTAACGAAGTAAACACGTCAAATAATGTAAAAACTATTCAAAGTCCTACTAGATCAAATATTGGTGAGGTTATAGTCCCACTTGAAGAATATATTCCACCTAATATTAATGGTATAGGCAAAGTTGATGATATACCTTCATGGACAGAGGACAACAATTTGATGGATTTATCCGACTTCGGTAAGGGTAAATCTCTATTAGACAATTCATCATATGCACCAACGACCAGAAATGGACTGCTTGACATGTTTTCTGACACTTCTTCGATCTCAACCTTATCAAGAGCAAACTTATTACTGCAAGAAAAGGGAGATCAAAGTAATATTACACCTTCAACTGAAAGATATTCGCTGAATGTTCTCAATCCTTTCTCAAATGATAGACCTCTAACTTCACATCAATTGATTCAATCCAAAAATGACATTTCCAATGATAATGAGAGTGTTGCAAGTGTAGAGGTGTTATCGTTGATGCCAAGTTTTATGGACATTCCAGACAATGAAAATGACAGTAGAAGATCTTGTAAGTTACGTACAAATATTAATCCAAATACCATGAGACAACGATCCAGTAGTATTGATAGAAACCACAAATACTCAAAAATTCCACCTTCAACGTTTGAAAACTCTTCAATAATAAATGATACTAGAAATATGATGTATGAAGGGACTATTGGTGTAGATACAAAAACACAATTTCCAACAAATGACCAACTGCTTATGACAGATAATATTAACATGATAAACTCTTCTAATTCAAATTACTTGAAGAATCAAGAATTAAATGATGGACCAAAACTGATGGGAAATGAATTTCATATTAGAGCTGATCAAAAAATTGATACAAATGAAACTTCAAAAATAATATCTCCAGAAAGCTCAATTCCTCCAAAAATTCTATCAAACCAAAACTTTATTGAATTAGATAACTTTTTATCAGATTTATAACACCGTAATTATAATTAACTTTACATTAGATAAATTTCTATAGAATACATACATTAGATAGTTAGTTTTTATGCTAATAAAGAATTTATGGTTTACTTTAAATAAAAAAATTAAATTAATCACTGCTCAGGATTCGGATATTGTTAAAATACCTTTTTAAAATAAATATTGCGTATCTGAACAGGCTTAAAAAAGTGTTACATGTGGATAAATATTGTCAAATCATATAAAAAGTAACTATATTATCAGTAAAATTCAATGAACAAACTGCTACTCATATAAGATCATTATATTTATCAAATAAATTCCAAAGAGCACATCAATCATGCGATTATTGTGAACTTTTTATTTTAAAATACCTTATAAATATCAAATTAGCTTTAGCGACTATGAATAAATAATTATAATTTGGCTTATATCATTCAAAACTACATTTTAGCTTATCATTATTTTTTACCATATTTGAAACGTTTATGAAAAGTAGTTTGATGTTATTTTCTGATATTTCTGTTAGTTTAATAGTAGATATCTCCACGGCTGATTTAATTCTAAACACTGCTGCCTATACTAAAATTTTTAGGATCTGGATATTTTATTTGTGAATAAACACTAGAATAACGATTCAATTATTTAAATAAAAAATAAATGATGCTAGGTGGAAAATATATTTAGTTAAGGACATCATTCTGACATTTTATTACTAGTTTTATAATATAAATTTCAAGAAGAAAGTATTTTTAATATTATAATGTCAACATATTTGGAGGACAACCAATAAAATATGTAAAAGAAATTGAATTATTTATATTTTTAAAACTTCGATTCTGTCACGTTTGGTGCGTTTAACCTGTCAGCCAGTTGTATATTGAAGGGTGGGCCTTCCATTAATTCAAGGTCTATGTTACATCAGAGCTACAAAATCAAGTCAGGTTGAAAATGTGTATACATATATATACCATGGACATTTTATATTCTAATTTACATCTATAATAGTTCTTAATGAATATATATAAATTATGTCATATAGTTTTTACTGGTGATAGGACACTAACGTTATACCAACTTTTCCATAATTAGAGGAACCAACACGAGAAAATATAATGGTACTATTTTTTTCCTGGAATTAATATTAGTTCTGATTATAAAAAAAATTGAGCTGTATGGATCATAAATCACATCTATATGAGAGATCTATTAATGAAATTTTTCAGATGTTTTTGATACCCTAGGTAAAGAAATAAAATAAAGAATATGTCCCCGTTCCAAGAAAAGAAGAAGAGAGAAAAAAAAGGATATTATAAGTAAGAGTAGTAGAGGTTTATTTAAGTGAAATAAATATCAGGAAGATTTATTCACTATTAAGCAGGAAAACAAGTGGGTTCCACAACATAATATTTCTAGTTGGGAGAGCCAAATGTGACAAATTGCATACATAAACAATCAATTATGCTATGTTTCTCTAAAAATCTGATTTTAATATGCCCGAATATGCACTAAAGTTGAAACTGTTTTTGTTACCAGAAGCTGTAAAGGTTTTGTATGTTCACGTATGCAGTCAGTGAGGGGTTGAATTAGTGACTCAGCACACGTATCAGTATTACAACACTTTCTTGGGTCCAGATTATCACTTTTATTTAAAAAACAAAAAACACTATTATACAAACACATAATAATGTTTTTACTATTGATAACATAAAAACCAAAATTTTACTCACTGTTGTGGGAATATAAAAGGTGTATAATACCCATAACATGCAAAATAATTCTGTGTGTCATTCAACATCAAGAAATATATTTCTAACTAAAAAAAGGAAAGTATATGTATTTACCATTGTCTGTATCCCTTAAAATGGATGGTAGTTTACAAAGGAACAGATGCGCCAAGTAGAAATATTCCCAATTCTGTATGAAAAACATGATATAGTCGATAAAATATTTATCATTCCATGAGAGATTTTTTTTTTCTTGCAACTTAATGCAAAGTTTAATGAGCATCAATAAGAGATATATATGACATAGCTATCGAAAGCATTTTTTTTTCTTTTGTTTGTTTGTTTGTTTGTTTTATAGTTATTCCCCCTATTAGAGTAAGATTCACAGTTTTATATTTTAAAATATAGAAGGTTACTGGTTTCGCCTCAAATATGTCACAGTGATTAATTGAAATTGAACACAAAAAAAGCACGATATATCGAATCATAGGCTTAAAATCAAAAACACAACTCTTCTAATGGAGACCAAATCGATAATATTTATTACCAGAGAGAAAGGATTTGCAGGAACAATTTTTATTGACTAGAAACATTCACTTTTAGTTAGTGTTCTATTTTTTTTTCCCAAACTACGATAGAATTTGAATAAAAGAACATGATTTCCTGAACAACTATTATTGGAAAAAAAAACACATTCTGTGAAATATGAAACGATTTTTTTATCACGTGCGGGGCGTTTTAAAACAATACGTTATCTTCGGAACATTTTTAAAGATGTCGGAAAAAGAATATTAGCCGAGAATTAGCGGTTCTTTTTTTTTTTTCCTTTCGATTGTTTTTTCCTCTCCCTCCCCCTTTCAGTGAACAAAACGTTGTGACTTTATGCATTGAATTGATAAAATTACTTTGAATGATCTTATTTTGTTAAATACAATGATCATCATGATGCAAAAGTTTTACAATTCATTATTTTAGAAACTTATTAATGCCGAATGTATATCCGTAAGATCTTTCTTCAAAAATACTTTTTGTTAGGAGATACAATAGTTTTGTGACTTTTTTTTTATATATGTGTCTATCTCAGGCTAGTCTTTATTTCCATCAGATTATCTCTGAATGTCTAACAACAAAAGGTTTTCATACGTCATTAATATAGAATCCACTAGTTCTCTTTGTAAGCTGCAGAAAACTTGATCTGTAACAAAACTAAACATCCATAAGCAAGAGGGTAGAAGCCATTTGTAACCTTTTTTGTTTTGGAGATAAATTCTAACCTCTGTATATGCTACTTAAGGAAAGATACCTTGACAAAACTCTGTATCGTATGATTTTTTCTAAACAATTGTTTGAAACTTTCAACATTAACGGTTTAAGCAGGGTTAATTCTGTGAAGGGGGAATAGGGTTACTTTAACTTCCCCATTCATTACCACATATGAATATAAGTCCTATTTATTGAATAAACCAAAACTAACAAGAAAAAGAAAAAGAAAAAGGTTCTAACGGGCATGTCCCAAAAAGGAAAGCCAACTACAAAGATTAGGTGTAATAATTTTACTAATTTAATAAATAGACATATTATCTTATGTGGAGATTCACCTACCTCAGTATATTTTTGACCTAAAGAGCACCTCTTTTCAAGAAAAAAGGAACTAGATTGAATCTAAACTTTTGTTCCAATTTTTTTAGAAGTTAAAAGCGGTTTTTGTTAAAAAAAACACTTTGAATACACTTCCCAAAAAAGTATGAAGATTTCTGGAATCTTTCCACATTATTTATCAAGGAAAAAAAAAAAAATTTTCTTTTAAGATAACACCTCTTTGTGAACTTTTACAAAAAATTATATCATTACAATAGATAAAGTTAAAAATGATATCCTTTTTTTTTCTATTGTTGCTGTACAGCGTAAATTCTTTTGTGTTCTTCAGCTGCTTTCCCC
Source organism: Arxiozyma bovina (assembly GCA_023309525.1). NCBI lineage: Eukaryota > Fungi > Ascomycota > Saccharomycetes > Saccharomycetales > Saccharomycetaceae > Arxiozyma > Arxiozyma bovina. Next base: position 14,189 of record JAKZLQ010000054.1, read on the forward strand.
GATTTTGCTATTGTCTAATATTAATTTTCTGTTTTTTTTTTTCCTTCCTTTAAGAAAAAATCTTGGTGGAGTAAAAAATTGTTACTCCGAAGCCATGTGATATTTACCAAAAACGGTAATTCAAAACATACTTGACATGGGAAAAAAAAAAGTGGTACACGAAAATTGTTTTTTTTTTTTATTTTTTATTTTTATAAAAATGTATTTTCAATTTTCACAATACTTGCTTAATACAAACCCTTAATACTAAAAACAAAACAAAACAAAAAAAAAAAAAGTAAAATTTGGGACAATTCTTCTCTGTCAGAATACTAACCAAGCTAAAAGAAAAACAGTCTAAGAAATAATATATTATAAAAGTATGTATATCCCAAAGATTAGAGTTTTTAAAAAAGAATATTAACCTGTTTGTCCCAGTCACCGATCACTTTATGTATTATTAGCAAAAACAAGAGGATATAGTTTACTTATTTTGAACAAGATTTGTCCAGACAGAGAGACATTTTCTTTTCTGAGTGTCGATATTACATTCAGATCCTGGTTTAATATAGGGAAAAGCCAGGGTAATAAACCTTGTGTAGTTTTTTTTTTTATCCTAAAGAACCCTAAATAATAGATGAATTCTTTTTTTTTTACTCGCATATAAATAAACCCTTCGTACCTCCGAAAAGAGTAAGTGCCTCAGTTTAGTTGTGTATGTTAATGAAGGCAACAAACGACATTCTATGTGTATGCATGTTCGTGTTTTTCAAGAAAAAAAAAAAGAAAAAGCAAAAATGATAAGCTTCATTTTCTTTTTTTTTCTTTTTTAATAATAAACTATGATCTAGATTTTAGTATACTGTTTTGCATTAGATACAAACACTTGTTTTTTTTTACTTGAATTATAAATGAATTGATTATCGGTATATATACCTTTCTTTTTTGAGATATGTTTCAGTGTTTTGGACAACTTTTCCATGTCCAATTAAAGGTCCCTTCAAGAGTGAGTGTGTGTAATATTAGATTATTAAAATAAAATGTGTATTTATGATAATAGACATACTGTTACTTAACTGTAGATTATTATTCTTTTTTTTTTGATTGTACCTTTTATTTGATATCAAATAAACAGTGCTTTTTTTTTGTATTTAAATTTATCCTCTATTGCTTGACATATGGGATTAAGAGTTTTTTAAACTATTGTAATTTTTGCTATATTGATAGAGAACTGATTTAAGGAAGGGAAGATGATATTTTAGAAATCTATAAACGACAATATATTTGCAATGCTTGGTGAAACCTTTAGAGTAACTTGTGTTTGTGACTTTTTAGACCAAATATTTGTACACTCAAAACTTTTATTATAAAAAAAAAAAACAAAACATCCTTTATCATAAACAATATAATCTCACGTCGAATTGTTCCTCCACTTCTTTATAATAGAACCCAGTATAATAAATATACTTGTCAATTGTATTATAACACTTGGTATTGTTATTTCAGTAAATTTCACAAAAAAATAAAATAAAAATAAAGAAAATAAAAAAAGAACCTGTTTGCTCATTTTTTTGTTTTTTGTTTTTTTTTTTTTTTTTTTTTTTTTGAAAAACATCGAAGAGCAGATCTTCTCGGAAAATTGTGTTTTTTTTTTCTCACTGCCTCCGTGGAATTCTGTTCTTCGATAATTCTGTAGAGGAAAAGGAGGGGTGGGGTGGGGGGTTTGGCGAGACAGAGAACTCTCTCGAAAGTACCTCTTCGGCAGTTTTTAGTTTGTCTGTTTTTTTTTTTTTTTTTTTTTTTTTTTGTTTTGGCTCTTTTTCTATTTTGAAATAAAAACGGAAGAGTAATGATAACAATAGATGGCGTACTGCCGCATTTACAATGTTCGAGAGAATGAAGTAACAAAACAAAAGATTAGAAAGTATGCTGTATTTTAAAATGCTATCCAAGAACTCATACATTCATCAAGATCTCAAAGATATATATATATATCTGTACATACATTTCTAACATATTCAAAACCCCATTAGCATACTGGTAAGATATGTTTGAACTAGAAGACTTCTAGTATATAACAACTTTGTAAGGTATTTTTATCAGAATAATAAAGAAGATACTATTTGGTTTAGAAACTTCAAAAGTCAGACTATTTACTTGTATTTTTTTTTTTTTTTTGCTCTTCTTCTTCTTCTTTTTTTTGTTAAAATTCATATTCGACCCCAGAGGCTCCATATAAGCTAGAATAAAAGAAAACTTTTTTTTTTTCATTCTACATTTATCTATCACTTGCATTTCATCACTATATGTTCTGTTTCTATGAATTAACATACTAGCAGTTTTCAGTTTATTGTTTTCTATCTAATATTTATTATTATTATTTTTTCGTTATATATTGGTTTTTTTTTCCCTACACAATAACTCATGAACACAGAAGATATAACTACCTCTCAACCTAACAACTCATTAGCATACCCAGCATCCTTTAATATTAATACTACACAGCCCGAGTTCTATGCTTTTCGAAATCAAAACGTGACCAAAAGCACCCCAATAATGAATGCTAATAGATCAATGCATCCATTGTTATTGCCAAACTACAATCATATATCACCTAACACCAATATAAACCCACCAGCAAATATTCAGCAGGACATTAAATATAGAACAATGCTATCTAATAATCTTCCAAATACTTCTGATAGTAATATATGCTGGCCAAAAATAAATAATACTAATGACCATCATATTAGTCTAACTCCACTGCCCAATCTACAGCCTTCATATCAACAAGGATATGTGACTTCAAATCCTTCACAGCTTCGAAATATATCATATTCCTCCATTACATCATTTCCAACAGATACGCCGATAAGTATCACAAAGTCATATTCTATTTTAGGTGGTGGTGATACAACAAAAAGAGCTTCCGTTTTTTCGTCACAAAATATGATGCAACTCCCTTATCCACCCTATAACAACGTTGGTGAAAAGAAGATTACACATGATGCAGCCAGTGCCTTTAAAACTACCCCACTTTCCTCGGTTAGTCCAACGTTTTTCAATAGGAATTTCCCGCAATCCAGGAAAAGACAGAGACTGGGACCAAGTTGTGATACATGTAGGTCAAGAAAAGTTAAATGTGATGCCAAGATTGAAATTTTATATGAAGATGATAGAATCATCAATGAAATTTCGCAGAAGTTGATTTATATCTTAACACCTTTGGAAGTTGAGGAACTTTCGAAAACCGTACTACGATATCATGTATTACCAGAAGAATTGTTTGTTGAACGTCAAGAGGATAGTAATAACAATGTTAATAATAGCAACAGCACCAAGAAGCATTACAGACTTTTGAAACATATTAATAAGATTGTACTGTTTCAACCTTGTTCCTCATGTGTTAGATTAAAAAATCATAGAAAGAAAACTTCTTGTGCGAACAAGTGGAAAGTGGAACAATGTAGTTTTTCAAGAGGGTTGACCAAAAGCGATACAAATATCTTTAATGAAATCCATCGACTAACAGGTAAAAACCTTGATGAAATGACTGTTGATGATTTCCGAACTACAGGTCTTCAGGTATCATTTCCATTATACGGATAAGAATTACGATTTATGACTTTCTCTAGTACTGTTTATATATATAGCAACAAATAGGATATATAAGAATATATTGAATATACGTTGTATTTTATAATTCCTATCCCATGAAGAGAGGGGAAGGATTCATATAATGGATGCTTTTCAATTATGGTACACAACAGGCAAATAGATCCCTGTTATACTAAACTGAAGACTTTTGTTACTTTGAAGTTACTTTATTTGAGATAGTTTCAATTTAAATATATATTTGCATACATAAACTAAACAAATAAGCATATATCCATAACACACATATATATATATATCAATAGGGATGAAAACATATAAATGAGATTGGTTTACAAAACAATTCTATATTACAGATAAGTAGGATTCTGGTGTTTTTTTTATAATTTCAATCTGGTATATGAAGTTTTAAACATAAAGTATTTTTATTTTTTCTTTTTTTAACAATGACAAATTAAAGATAGTGCAACTTATTTTGGTTCCACATTATAACGAAGTCTAATACCCATTGCAGTTAGTTCAGAATCTAAGTATTTCAATACGAACGGTATGGCAACTGTTGTCGTGTTGATACCACCAACGAACTTGTTACCTTGACCATCTTCCCAGATTTGGGAATCGTCAATAAATATCTTGTTCTTACCTTCGTATTCAGCAATCATCTTCTTAGCATCTTCGAATTTAACAGCACAACGACGACATGCTGTTAAAGCAGCAGCTCCAATTCTTGGAACACTCTGTTGAGTCGTTAAAATAGAGCCACACTCACGACATATGGAGCTTTGTGTGTAATCTGAAGAGTTGAGTAAACGATCCTGTAATAAAAATGATGTACCGTGACCAATTAATGCATCTCTTTCCATCTCACCAACACGAATACCACCGTGCCTCTTTCTACCCTTGACTGGTTGCATGGTCAAACTGTTAACTGGACCAGTAGAACGGACTTGGAACTTATCGTTAACCATATGTCTCAATCTTTGGTAGTAAACGACACCAATGTAGATATCGCACCTTAATTCTTCACCAGTCGCACCAGAGTACATTGGTTCATTACCGTGATAATTGTAACCTGCTTTTAATAACTGTTCACCAAAGTAATCGGCCGGAGTATCTTCTTCGTTAAAAATCCAAGGAGTAGCATCTTGTGCAATACCGTGTAAAGCACCAGCTTTACCTGCTAATGATTCAACAAACATACCTATGGTCATACGTGAAGGGAATGCATGTGGGTTGATGATGATATCAGGTTGAATACCTGTTTCACTAAATGGCATATCGACCGTAGGCCATTTTCTAGAACAGACACCCTTTTGACCATGTCTGGAAGAGAATTTATCACCGATTTGTGGGGTTCTTCTGATACGATATTTAATACTGATAGTTTGTAGTTCTTGTAGTTTATTGGATTCGTCACCGATTAAGTTGACCTCCTCTATATAAGCCGGCTCTGAAGAATGGTAAGTTTTCACCTTTGTCTTATTAATGGTATCATCGAAGTATGCACAAATTGGGTCACCTTCTTCAACATAGGTACCAATATATGGTAAACCATCTTCATCTAGTTTTTCTAACCATTCCTTTGGCCATTCGTCGGTACCAAAACCAAAATGTTGAGTAATTGGATCACCACGGCTTCTGTTTAAGGATAAATCTATCTTTTCAACTTTGTACATTGTCCCGTATGCAAAACCTCTTTCATCAGCAGACTTATTAATAATCATTGCATCATCCATGTCGTAACCAGTATAAGAAATAACAGCAACAACAGCGTTGGTACCATTAGGGAAATTATCCATACCGTAGTCATCATAAAGGTTGGCTTTGACAATTGGTGTCTGACCTGTTTGTAATCTATATAATTTATTATCAGAACGATGGCACAAAGCTACACCAGGAGTACCCATTGTTTGCTTACCCATTTGACATTGATACATATTTCTTGGAGATTGGTTGAAATCAGAAAATGGAGTTAAATTAGCTAAAATAGAAAGAATGTTAGTTGGACTGAATTCAACGTGTGAGTGGACATTATTCTCTATTTCCTGAGGAGTGACAGCAATGTTCATATAAACTTGTTCAAATGGACCAACAATATCCTCTTTGTCTAATGGTAAGTAACGAACAGGACGCATCATTCTAGAATGACCTCCAAAAATGTACAAACCTGGGTATTGACCTTTAGTAGATGGTGGAACGTAACCAATTTCCAAATCTAATGGCAAACCTTCAGTTTTTCCCTCAACTTTTAAGAATCTTAATGTGTCAGCGATGATCTTACCTTGTTCATGGGTAGTCCAACCGATAATCTTACCATCTAATTGAACACAGCACACAGATGGACCTGCAGCAAATGTGTGTGAAGCTGGAGAAACACCTAAACTAAATAACAAGCTTGGCAGTTTCGAAACATCGGACTGTTGAGTTGAAATACGACATTTATGGGCAAAATGGTTCAATAAACCACAAGGAGAACCATCTGGGGTATGGACAGGACATAAGAAACCCCATGATTCTGGTAACAATTTTCTAACTGTGGTAGTTTTCAATTGAGCAAAGAAAGAACCTCTATGGACCATTCTGAAATGTGAGATAAAACGGTAGAAATTGATCTTTTCAGCTACAACAGTATAACCAGAAACTTGTTGTAAATCTAAGCCTGATTGAGACACTAAGTTACCAGTAGATAAGAAGTATTGTAACTTAGAACCGATATTTTCATTTACTCTTGATAAAACTCTATTCATGTACTTGCGGTCCTTGAAATTAATAGCAACGCCACGATTAACATCAGTCCTAATTTGGGCAACAATACCTTGAAGATATTCGTCCATCTTTTCCTTTAAGATCATACCATATAAGAACCCACCTAATAACACTTCTTGATGTTGAGTGGCATCTGGATTATCTGGTGCGCATTCACCTGCAACCAACGAATATAATTGTCTGACCATAAACAATAATAATCTTGATTTGTCGACGTTATTTTGTTTACCAAGATGAACTAATACAATACGGTCTAACACTTCTTGACCAACTTCATAATCACTTTTATCAGCAGAGGCCTGAAATACGAAACGGAATTTGTCACCAATGTACTGTAAAACTTGGGTACGGTTTTGTAGAGTTGGGTATCTCTTTTTAAAACCACGTAATAATAATTCTAGACGATCAGTTAAGAAGGAATTGGAAGTGTCAGAACCAACAATACCATCAAAGATTTCTCTGTCACTGGTATCACATAAAGCTTTCAAAATCATGACAACTGGTACTAAATATTCATTTTTTCTCCAAGAAAATCTGAAAGTGACTTGGCCATCAGTTAAATAATGTAACACATTAGTTTGAGATGTTTGGTCTGGTCTGACAGATCTAATTTGAATACCAAAATGTGTGTATGAGGCACCTCTGTTAGTAAATGATGGTCTGATGATGGCCATTGGATGGTTTCTACGCTGAACAATCAACATTCTTATAAGTTTTTCAATACCATTGATGATAAAATAACCACCAAGTTCATCCGATTCTTCTCTCTGTTGAACCAATTCGTATGGAGATAATTTATTTAAATGACATCTATTACTTTGTAACATAATTGGTAAACCACCGCAATCTCTAACTTCGGTAAATACTTCTTCACCATTGTTGACATTCCATTTTAATTTTAGCATCAATTTACCTTTATATGATGTTAACCTTTGTCTAGCCTCAGATGGGAAAAATTTTCTTTCGACTGCGGAAGAGACACCTTCATTAGACATTGGTTTACTGATGGAGACTTGTTCAATACTGATGGATAACTTGTTACCTAGGTAATTACTATTAATATTTTCATCTGTTCCTAAATTTCCATCGAAGATGACCTTTTCACCAATATCTTCAATAGCTTGACTTAGAAGACCACCATCTGGCCCCTCAGTTAATGCATTAAAGGAACCGACATGAGGTTCAATTGCTTCCTTTAATAGTGGAAAAGCAGTTTTATCTTTAGGGGGATTTATAAAACGAGATTCTCTTTCAAGAGTTCTGAAATGAGCTGATCTCACGCCGCTTGGTGGTTTAATAATTTTACTCATGGCAGGGATCTGTCACTTTTGTGACTTGTTTTTCTTCTTCTTGAGTGTCAATGAACTTAACAGTGAATAAAAGAAGCAATATTTTTATTATGTAAGTGTATGTTATTTTAAAATTAATAAGAGCAATATACTCTTTTGATATCTTGCGATGAGCATTAAAATTTTTTTAGTACAAAATGCAGAAGAAGAGAAAATTTTTTTATTTTTTATTTTTTTCATACATTGCAAAAAAATGACCTAAATCCACGTGATCACAAAAATTGTTTTAGACGGATCTTTTGGAAATAGTAAGATGTACTTTTTATTTTAGTCGGCGGAATCGTCTATTCCGCCACTGTGCTTCCGACCTGGCGGAAAGTCATTTTGTGAGGAACTACACACTCAGTTGTAGGTTCTAATTATACACTAATGATCTAAATATTACACAGTTTATCTTATGTAAGCCTGGTTTGGAAAAGGTTTCTGCCATTCGGATTCAGATTTATCTGAAAGGCTTTCTAACAAGACTCAAAATTACGATCATTTTTTGGCTGAAATGACCCATAGAACCTTTCCGCCTGGTCCGGGTAAATTTTTGCGGAAATTTCGTTCCGAAGCAGGCTAAAGGAGACAAACAATGCAAGTTTTGTAATCTACAATTTTTTTTTCCTTTCCTTTTTTTTATCTCAACCAAGATCTCTTAAGTAGTCAATAAAATAATAACGATAATCATACAGACAGTAATTCATAGCTACTAAAGGTTTGTGAACTTCCTGCAAACATTTTTTAAAGAGGGATCCATGCGAAGTATCATTCCTTGAGTGATTACATAGTCAAACGTGATGTTTCTCACTAAATGATTCTCACTATAGTATTCTGTGCTTTTTATGACTAAGTACTACTACGTAATTACCATTGGTGGACTGGGATATTTTGTTAACTTTTTTAATCTTGAAGTCAGTAATGGAGTGTGTGGTGCATGCTAACCCCTTTTCTTTTTCTATTGCAAAAACTAACAAGTACCACTATTAATTAATGGTGTTCTTGCAACAATAGTTATATGACAAAATAGTTACAGTTTGTTTGGAATAAGTATAATAGGAGGTTATATTAAACTTTTATATATATTTGCATTCTACAAAAAAAAATTAATAATAATAAATACATAGAAAAGAGTAAATAAAACAAAATTATAGCAAATTTATTTCTCTTTATATGTACACATGTTACAATTAGAATAATATGTTTAATTTGTTGTTATTGTTGTTTTTTCGTTCTTTGATTTCTGGAATAATATCGAATAAATAATTGCAAAATTAAAATTAAAATAAAGTAAAGTAAATATTTAAAAGTTACTCTTAGTTGTCATTGCCTTCTTTTTTTTGTAGAATATCTTCTAAGGCAGATTGTTCTGGGTTAGTAACAAGTCTTAAACTCTTATCAGTTGTTAGTTTTTTATATGTGAAATATGAACCAGAACAAAGAGCAACGCTGATTGCCATAAATAATGGAGTCAATTCAACTGGGAAAGGAAGTTTGGAAGTTTTTTTCTGTTATAAATCAAAAATGATGTTAGTAAACATAAATAAATAAATACATAGAAACACTAGTAAACTTTTCTTTCTTATTATTCACTTACATACGGCTGCATTCAATAATCTTAAGGATGGTTGCATTCTGTTATAGGCTGTCCGTTATTATGTATGTGTACTAGTTGACTCAATATATGTCTGCTAAGTTGTGAACCTTCTTGGGCTAACCACTTTTTGTTGGCGTTACTGTGAGCAATATTGACAGAAGGAGTGGATTTTTTTTTATATACAATGCAATAATGTAAGTTATTTGTACAAGTGATCTTTTATTTGTTTGACCCACCTTGGTAGTCTTTAGTTTATCATCACCCTCTTCCTTCTTCCTCTGCACTCTCCCCCCTCCCCCTTGCAAGTTTTCAAAGGTTACTCTGGATTTGTCGGAAATTAGATATCACTAAAGACGACAGTAATCAAATTCGACAAAAATCAAAGCTAATTCATTGGACAAATACAGAAAAAAAAAACCCGGAGGAGATGCAAAACGTTATGTGATAGTTTTGAAGATGATGATTCATGACAAACATGTAAAAGATTATTGAAATAAAGAAGAGAAACATAATAATTATATGTCTTCCACTTTTTTGCATTAATGCAGGTGGGATGATTGCCTCGTGGAAACAATTTCCAGTGTCCCTTAGTTTTAAGAAGGGTGGGGCTTCTTTATTTTTATTTGAAGAGACCCTGACATCAGACTTAGATGCTATATATGATTACTGCAGACTAAAACTAGAGTGCTTCATGGTTTGATCTTCTATTTGTGTTTTTGTGGTTTCGTCTTTACAAATTTAAGGTAGGCTTATATTTCATACAGTCCCAAACAATTTCGTAGACAAGCCAACTTACTGCCGTAGATGGGATGACTTTGCATAGACTTGCTGTTAAACCTTTGTAATATCCTAGTGGACCTTCTGTGAGATATATGGTCTTTAAACCATCCCATATGCTTGTATATTTAAATCCCATCTCATTCTTCCCCATGTTCATAATTTGAAATCTCTTGCGCAATAAATCAAATGGGTATGTGGCAGTTTGAGAGACAGCACCACTGATTGCTCCGAACACCAATTTATATAACCACATTGTTGAGTTAGGATTATTTTGGAATTCTTTTAATTGCTCATAAACTGCGAAATTTAATGCAACACAAGGTAACACTTGATATGCCGATGGAATTATCCCTCTGTACAGACCATATATACCACCTTCGTTCTTATAAATTTGTTTAAACAGAGTGTAGAAACCTGGTGGTTTTCGAATATCTTTTGCTCTGCTTTCATGCAAATTCTGCAGATTGGCTGTTTGCACCGAAAGTCTTATTCTGACTAAATCTAACGGTTGAGTCACTAATAAACTTGCAGCTGCACCCACAAAACCTGCAAATAATCTTTGTCCATTAGATAGTTGGCCATGATACTTATCAACACAGAATACATGTTTTTTGATATATTCAAAGATAGCAAATTGTACTGCACTGTATGGAAATATTCTTACACAGTTTAATCCATTACCACGAAATAAACCCTTGATTCCTTCTTCTTGGTATAATTGTTTGATTGCGTTTACCACTCCTGTATTATATCGAGTCTGAGGCAAAGAACCTTGTAATTGTAAAAGAATTTTGATTCTTTCAAATGGTGAAACAGTGGTTCTAGAGACAACACCAGCTAACCCACCAGCTATTAAAGATATAGTGGAATCCTCGAACAATATAGAAGTCGGTCCAGATGATTCAGACATTATCTTTTTTGAAAATTTTTGCTTATAGGATTTGTGTTGTTGTTGTCGTTGCTGATAGAGCCACCTATATTTGGGGAAATGAAGAAGAAGTGGAAGAAAGAAACATAGAAAGGCAGGTAAGTAGATGACTAAGGTAGTTTTATATTATATGATTTATTGTACATAAAAAAAAAAATTCCGATTTACTGATCATCGGATCTCTCACTTCTAAAAATGGGAAAAAGAGATAAACTAAATCTTTTTTTTTTTTCGACTAGATTATAACAAAACACTACCTTATTTTATAACAACAGCTAAACGCTCATAACAGTGTGAGATGAATGCAGATATGAATAATCTCAGTAGACCATGTTGTTGGGTCCTAAAGATAGTTGCAATGATACATGGGTGTTACCAGATGTGATATTGGTTGTAATCCTAATATAAAGGAGTTGGGTGATTAAATAACTATCACCTTCTACATTTACAAACTTATTGTTTCAAACTTTATATAAATATCTTGTATTCAACGACAACAAAAACAAAAAAGCTAACAGGATTATTTTGATCAATAGCATCGACTTTTCTAGGATTTTCTCATCACTTTATATACGTTTCCTTTCTATTTTTATTTAGGATTGGGTAAAACAACCTGCCATCTATATTTTTTGTTTTGTAGGAAGGCAAAAAAAACAAAAAAACCTGGTCTAATAGCAAAAATAAATATATTAAAGAATCAGCTTGTTATTGATGATGTCTCAGTCAGAGTTTCTAAAAGAGAAAAAGAGGAGGGGGAAAAGGGGGGGGAGGGGGGGGGGGGGGGGAATTGGGGTTTTTTTTTTTTTTTTGGGTTGGGGTTTTTTGGGGGAGGGGGGGGGGGGGGGGGGGGGGGGGTTTTTTTTTTTTTTTTTTTTTTTTTTTTTTTTTTTTTTTTTTGTTTTTATTATTTTTTTTTTTTTTTTTAAAAAAAAAAAAAAATTTATATACCAATAAAAGCTTATTATTTATTAGCTTACTTTCTCTATATACGAGATACATAAAAGAATATAATGTGAAGATGTGGAAAAAAATTAAAGAACCACAAGCAAAGAATAACTTCCACTTAGATGATGTTCTGTGTTACAACGATTTTTGTACAGTCACCTAAGTTGTTGAACGTTGCTTCTGATTATCTCCCCCAAAAGTGTGTGAATTATTGTTACTTTACCAGTTATATATTTTTCTAGGATTCCTGTATAAAACTTTCTAACATAAGAGATAATCCAAGGTGCAGTATGTAAAATTCTCGTTGTTATATAATATGTTTTAATACTGATATCAAGACATGAATCTTAGAATTAGATAAAAAAAAAAAAAAGTAAGATAAATTATTAATAATGTATATGTTAGGGTTTGTCATTTAATTCTATATATGTGTATGTATGTATGTATATTTAAGAAAGAGTGTTCACATTTACAAAAAAAAAAAAAGATACAATTTATCAAATTGTCAGTTATATAATAAACTCTTATATTTTTAAACTAGTAATGATAGTAGAAAGTGTCAAAGACCAACAATTTTATTTGTTTTGGCGATATACACTTATTTAAAAAGAGAAAAAGAAAGAAGATTCATAAAGAGGGTTACATGTTTTATCTTGTAAATGTTTTAAGATCCACTTAGTTATTTTTTTTTTGTTTGTTTATTTTTCTACTGTAGTTTAGAGGAAACTGTGTCCTTCCAGAAAAAAACATAAAAAAAAAAAAAAGTGATATGTTTGCAAAATCCATTTATTAAAAAAAAAAACTATACACATTATCTCTAATTATTCAATAAATTTTAATCTGAATGGCATATGGTACAAACATTTACTAAGTGATATAATTCATCCATTTACCTAGAACAACTCCTACAAATTTCTTTATACAGAAATATAGTTCAGTCTTCCCACACAATATGCACCAAGTAGAAAAGGGGCTAACTACATACACAACACAGAGAAAACACAGATATATCTATGTACTATATTACGTGCATTTTGCATGTGACATGTGGGGGTCTTAAGCCTGGTTCGGAACAAAGTTTCCACAAAAATTTACCCGGACGTGGCGAAACGATGTGCTCCGCCATTCCGCATCTGACCCGTCGGAAAGTTGTTCCGCTGGAACCCCAACATTTGCGGGCGGAATGGTTTGTGAACCTTTCCGAACCAGGCTTAGGGGGGTCTACAGTATCGAATTTTGCAAACAAAATGTCAACAGTAAACACAAACCCATTTTATGGAAAACACTAATCCCCCATACACACGCCATAAGCAAAGTGTTTTTTTTTTTACCCATCTGGCGTGTTCCACACCCATACACACCGGCGTCCAGCCACGAATTCCCAAAATGGGAAACACGAATGCAGGCTCACACCCACACACCACCGCTGCTTCTTCGTTTTTCCCCAAGTACACACTGCTCTATTGTTGTTCCAATCTTGGCTGTCCAGGTTGGTTTGGTCCTGCTGGGCGGCTGTTAACAGTTAGTGACAAAATGATAAGGTGATGTACAGACACGTATCCATTCGTTTGTTCTCCGCTCGCTGGCGGTGTACTTAGACAAGGTACAAGGTCAGATGCAGATGAGACATGCGCTGTTGTTGTAATATACCAAGGTGTGTGTGTGTGTGTGTGTGTGTATGTTATAACAAACAAACAAACAAACGACTGTTTTTACGGATCGAGCAAGTTTCTGTTGGGAGTGCTTCCTCTATGTTCACGTGTGCGAAGACAATCAGTTGAGGGACTTCTTTTTTTTTTTTTTTTTTTTTTTTTAACTTCTTTGTTTTTGTATCTTTCCCTCACTTCTCTTTCTCTTCTTCTTTTCCTTTTGAAATAAAGCTATACTCTCTCTTCTTTTATTTTCCATTGAATTCCAAATATGGGACTCCCTTCCTTCTTTTTTATCATCATCATCATCATACGTGCTATATGGATCACTCTCGCTCTTTTTACTCTTGTGTAATCTAACTTTTATTGTCTCTCTTGGTGCCATTTTGAATAAGCCATAATAGGAAGTCCAATCATTTCTGTATGGGTGTAAAGTTTTAACGTCCTTATTACAGTGTGGATAACCTACCTATATGGTGGTTACTTGAAAATTAATTACAATGACACGATAGAACCAAACAAACAAACAAACAAACAAACATCTTTGCATAGTTTCGCTAAATTTATTATATATATAAGGAAACCATTCATAACTCTTTCTTGGTCTTTGAACTCTTTTCATATTTCTTATTCTGTATATCTACTTGTATCCATGATCTCCAGTAACGAAAATCACCAAGAGAAACGTAAGTTTCATATACATCAATCGAGTATTCCATCCAATACAAGAGGACAAAAAAACAAAACAAACACACACACACACATTTAAATAATTCAAACATGGTCAGAGTTGCTATTAACGGTTTCGGTAGAATTGGTAGATTAGTCTTAAGAGTCGCCTTATCTAGAAAGAACATTGAAGTCGTCGCTATCAATGATCCATTCATCTCCAACGACTACGCTGCCTACATGTTCAAGTACGACTCCACCCACGGTAGATACCCAGGTGAAGTCTCTCACGATGACAAGCACTTGATCGTCGACGGCCACAAGATCGCCGTCTACCAAGAAAGAGACCCAGCTAACTTGCCATGGGGTGCTTCCAACATCGACATCGCCATCGACTCCACTGGTGTCTTCAAGGAATTAGACTCTGCTCAAAAGCACATCGACGCTGGTGCCAAGAAGGTCGTCATCACTGCTCCATCCGGTACTGCTCCAATGTTCGTCGTTGGTGTCAACGAAGACAAATACGCTGGTCAAACCATCGTTTCCAACGCTTCTTGTACCACCAACTGTTTGGCTCCATTGGCCAAGGTCATCAACGATGCTTTCGGTATCGAAGAAGGTTTAATGACCACTGTCCACTCCTTGACTGCTACCCAAAAGACTGTCGATGGTCCATCCCACAAGGACTGGAGAGGTGGTAGAACCGCCTCTGATAACATCATCCCATCCTCCACTGGTGCTGCCAAGGCTGTCGGTAAGGTCTTACCAGAATTACAAGGTAAATTGACC
The DNA here is from genome assembly GCA_023309525.1 of Arxiozyma bovina. Lineage (NCBI taxonomy): Eukaryota > Fungi > Ascomycota > Saccharomycetes > Saccharomycetales > Saccharomycetaceae > Arxiozyma > Arxiozyma bovina. Next base: position 29,237 of record JAKZLQ010000054.1, read on the forward strand.
GGTATGGCTTTCAGAGTCCCAACCGTCGATGTCTCCGTTGTCGACTTGACTGTCAAATTAGCCAAGGAAACCACCTACGACGAAATCAAGGCTACCGTCAAGGCTGCTTCTGAAGGTAAGTTAAAGGGTGTCTTAGGTTACACCGAAGACGCTGTCGTCTCCTCTGACTTCTTAGGTGACTCCCACTCTTCCATCTTCGATGCTGCTGCTGGTATCCAATTATCTCCAAAGTTCGTCAAGTTGGTCTCCTGGTACGATAACGAATACGGTTACTCCACCAGAGTCGTCGACTTAGTCGAACACGTCGCTGCTAACTAAATCGTCACTCTGATTGATTGATTGATTGATGAGGTATATATTCACCATTTCACTCCCCTCCTCCCCCATTTTTATATGACCATAAGGATAGAATAACGATTGAAGTTATACAACTTTTATATAATTATATATATATATATATATATACTGTAATGACACAAATTTAATGAATATCTTTTTTATACAGTTTTGGAAAAAAGAACCCTTCTTTCATACCCAACAGCTACTTATATAAGGAAGAGAAATATGTGCATTGTGACGTATCTCTTTTTCTGCCTTGTTGGCCTATACTATATAATCCCAAAAGGATAGGACACGTTTGATCATTATAACTGTAAGAAGAAATATTTTTGAAATAGAGAAAGATTTAAAACAAATAAGAAAGTGGATTCTTTCTTTGTTTCTTTCTTTCGTTTTCTTCTTTTTAATATTGTTATTTTCTGTTTTGAGATATTATATGAGGGGGGAGGGAAATGCTGGGTTATATTAAAAATACATAGATGCTATACAGAACATGACAATTTATATATATATATCAATATACAAATGAATTATAAGTGAATAAATATATAAACATGTATGTTTATATTGTATATTATTAAGACAGAGGCTTTAGGTAGGCAAAGAAAGTAGATGTATAGAAACAACTTTTTAACCATACCCACACTCCAGCCCACTGTTAATAAACAAAGAAAGAATGAATGTAACAAAAAAAAATATTAAAAGATTAAAAAAAAAAAAGAAAGAAAACGTATAATAATAGCAGGAAGGACAATCAATTAACAACTAGGAATATGTTTCAATCAAAGTGTCACGTAAATTGCCTGATATAGATTCTGGATGTGCGTCCTGTAGACGGAAGATACTTTCAATAACAGATAATTCAGGAGCTGTAGTGTCTAACCCAGTTACTGCCAAATAATCGTTTACTACCATCCCAGCACCAACCACAGCACTACCACGATTAACTGTACCAGCTACTAAAGGAACCTGTAACAAAGACGATAATTCTTCTTGATCTTGAATAGAGGTTTGCGGATGAACCAAAGCACCCTGATTACTTAGGGCACAATAGGAACCCACAAGGATATTACCAGAGATAGTTTGACGGAACACTTCAACGCCAAGGACATCACTTATCAGTTCTTCAGTTTCTCTATCGATATCCGGATGAACCAATGCAACGTAATCATTACAACAAATAACGTTACCTAATGCAGATAATCTCTCTTCCACTCTTTGAATTTTGACTTCATCTGGCAAACTGTTTCTTAAATGTTGTAATTCTTGATCGGTAGTCTGTGTGGGGACTAAAAGACCTCTACGATTACCTGCAGTCATACGTCCAATTATACGAGTACCTGCAATAGTGGTATGAGCAATAGGAATAGCATCACCTAATTCAGCTTCAAATGCAGAATAAAAATTTTCTGAGCCACCTACTGCCACTAAACAATATGTGTTGGTTAATTTAGAGAAAACCCCGATTTCATTAGAATTTTCAAATTGAGTTCTAGTAGCCATGATGTAGTTGTATCAAATAAATAAATAAAACGTAAGTGAATAATACTATGTGTTTCAAATAATTTGTCCGCAATGCTCTAAAGGTATTCGGATAAAAAAGTTATATACACTTCTTTCTATATACAAAAAAGGGGAAAAAAGTGGTAAAACCGTTCGTTATATAGTATGTGTGAGAGCTATAATTCGAAACCTCACGTTTAATAGTAGTATATCTACTCCTTCCTCCAAACTTATTATTTATACACATGCACACTTACCACAGATATTTTTGCAAATGATCTGTCCTATTTTATTTTTCAACCCAAAATTTTTTTCTACCTCGATAAAAAAAAAAGCAAGACAGAAAAAAAAAATTTTTTTCAGCTTTTGCGGGTAACAGTCATCACACTAATGGTTCTCTGCCTTGGTATAGCCATGAATAAATAGATGGATAGATAGATGGTTGAATGTGTTAGCTGGTTGGATACTAGTTGTGATGTAATATTAGAATGGTACACTGTCGTCAAGACATCTATGTAATATTGTCAGTGCATGGGATAAAGATCTATAAAATCAGTAGAGAAGATGGATTCTTTTACATTTGAGAAACACTTGGTAGACTTAGTAAATATACCACCTTTGTTTGGTTGTCAAATTTAGTTGAACAGACCATTCCAATCGGACCCTTGTCACAATCTGCACATACCAAATATTTTAGATGTTTATTGATCTGCCATTTTTCATCATCATGTTCAAATTCTATATGGTCCAATATCTCTGAGTTTGTTGGTATCTCTTTGGACACACCTATATTGTCAAAATCCCAAACATCATTAACTAAAATAAAATCACTATACCCTTCTGCATCTTGGTTTTTACTCTTTTGCATTAGATGAAATTTATCTAATACCATTGATGGTAATTTCACAATAGGCGCGTTGTCTATCTTTATAATCTTACAGCCACACTCAGTGAAAGCACAACAGTAACTCATTTATTTTTTGTAAGTACTTTTTAATTATTTTGGTCTTGTTTTATCAACAAGATATTTCTTTCTTCTTAGTTCTTGTATTCTATTTCTACGACACTTCGCTTAAATGACTCTATTACAAAAGTCTTCTAGTTGATTTATAGAGGCAGTTTCTAATCCTATCTTCAGTTCGGTCCAGTCTTTATTTTTATTTTTTTCCCTCTTCCTTCTCAATGGTATGCCAAACACCTGTACTATTTTATACTTTCCAAACATCTGAAGAAATTATACTGTGTAAGTGTTTTAACTACCTCTTCCAGAGAGATTTTTACAACAATATCAGTAATGTTTTCATTGCAAATATGACTACAGTAAATATATGACCACATTTTAACTATATATGGATAGAGAAAACAAAATACTGCTAGCAATAAAAATCCACCATTTACAAACACTCAGTTAGAAGTAACACTTCAACAAAAATAATAAATATACCTACTATACATTTACATATATCTATTCATCTATAAACGACATGATAATTATTAATTTATTCGTTAAGTTTCTTTCTTTTATTACTGTATATATTTATCTTCGTCTTGTTTCTTTGATTGTAATTTTCTTCTCTTAGATGCTTCAATCATTTCTTGTCTACGTTTTCTCTTCATCTTGTCAATCTTTGGTACTGTACTAATCTGTTGTCTTTCTTTATGCAACTTACCTTTTCTTAATGACTCCTTCTCTCTTTTACTCATCTTTGCTATTCTATTCATCCATTCTGGGACGTCACATCCACTTTGTTTCATGACATTTATCACTGGTTTAATAGCAACGGAATCTTGTTTTGTGTAAAGGGTGACAGCGTTACCATGACGACCACCTCTACCAGTTCTACCAATTCTATGAACATACGCTTGTGCTGTTCTTGGAACATCATAGTTTATCACAAGGTTAACACCTTTAAAATCGATACCACGAGCCAAGACATCTGTGCAAATCAAACACCATAATTCACCTGTTTTAAATCTTTCGATTATTTTGTCCCTTTGTACTGCCGTTCTTTCCGCATGAATAACATCTACATTTAATCTATCATACATTAACTCATGATATAATGCCTTGGCTCTAGTAATAGATTCCAAGAAAATAATTACCGGTGGTTTGAATTTACCATCTTGTACTAGTTGTCTAATAGCGATTAATTTCCCTTCTTCATTACCGCAATAAATCAAATCTTGTTCAATATTGGCATTGGCAGCTTCTTTATGACCGATAATTACTCTAACCGGATCCATCATAATGGTTTTGGCCATTTCTTCTACATTTGATGGAATCGTAGCGGAAAACATAACTTTACGTAAACTTGGATTAGTACAAGACCCTAGAATATCATCGGTTTGTTCAACAAACGTTTTATCAAACAATTTATCTGCTTCATCAAACACTATATGTTTAACATTAGATAGATCAAGGGCTTCATTTTTTACGACATCAATCAATCTTAATGGTGTAGTTATTATCATGTCGTATTTCTTACTACTAACAACTTTATTTTTCAATTTACCACTTAATGATTTAGATAATAGAGCAACTTGCAACGGCCTTTTCTTCGATAAATAAATCTTATTCGACAACTTTATACATTCAATAAAAATTTGATTAGCTAATTCTTTGGTTGGTGATATAATCAACCCTTTCAATCCTTCTATCTCTTTCTCATTGATAATTTGTTGAACCATTGGAATCAAAAATGCCAAAGTCTTACCAGACCCTGTTGGTGCACATGCCAAAATATCCCTATTATGTAAAGCTAACGGAATAGTTTCACACTGAATAGGAGTAGGTTCAGTAAAATGATTTTCGATCAAATTATTTAATAATCTTTTATCAAAGGAAAATCTACTAATCAAATCTTCAAATGAACCGATAGGTAGTGGAAGATCTTCTCCTGAAACATTACCTTTATAGGATTTACGTAACGCCAATGCCTCTGACACTGAAGTAATTTTTGGTTTTATGTTTTCTTCATCATTTTCATTTGACTTAACCTTTTTTTTATTTTCATTATCATCCTTATTTTCATGTTCTTTCCTTTCATTGACAGTGTGTATTATTCTTTTGTTACGAAAAAAATCTAATTCCTTTACAATTTCAGTATCATTCTGTATCTGTTTATTAATATTAGTAGAAGCACTGAAATTGGCAACTTCACCCTTCTTACTGCCATTAGTATTCTTATTACTCTCTACCCTCTGTTTATTAACAGATGCACCTCTTGTTAAGACTCTAAAAATATCCATGATACAATATGTGACTATCTATATTTTTATATGTTCACCAATGGGATATCCTTTACCTTTTGACACTCAATAAGAGGACAAAGAGAACAATTTACTTTTACACTTTTTAACGTACTATTCTTAATATTATTTAGTTTAAGTCATTAAATGAAATTTTTTCGTATTCTCTTAATTTTTTTTTTCCGCATCATCATCATCTCATCTCATCTCAAAATTTTTTTTTTATCTCCTATAAACACATATAGTGAAATCAGAGGAAACAAAATTCGGTGATGGTAGTGGTAGTACTTTAGCACCTGATCCCCTCAACTGTTTTATAGATACTATCAAGAAAGTGGCTAAATAATATATGCAAGCCATTTCAAACAGATTTATATAAAAATACATTTTCAACAGTATCAGAGTCACATATGCATAGAGATTTATCCCCTTTTGTGAACTCATACATATACACACATATTACATAAACATGAATGCTCTTCATTGTTGACAAAGAAAATGTATCTATCTATACACATATAAATTGGATTGTTTTTGAATAAATACTATATATTGCTTATAATAGTGGAAATCAAAAGATGTTATTTTTTGTTAAGATCAATAAGTTTTTCATGGAATTGAGTGTAAGTATTGTAGTCAAATTTAGAGAAGGAAGTATCCAGGTCAATAAAAATTTTAGCAACTCTACAACTTTTATAATAATAATTCAAATAGTCACTATTATAGGGGTTAAAAGTTGAATTGAAAAAATCATGTGTATTTGAATGAGACTCCGAATATGAGGGATAGTATTTCATTTTATTAAGTAGAGCAGTGACCTGAGAAGTTATTGATGGTACTTCATCCGGATCAGACAAATATACCTGCTTTTCACGCTCAATCTTACTTTCGTTCTCCTCTAAGTTTGGTAATGGAAACACGTTCTTCAATAATTCATAAGCTGCAAGAGTAAAACCAAATTGAGGCGAACTTCTAAGCACTCTAGCACCACCACCTTTGAAAAAACTTCTCATACTTTCTTCTTTTAATATTGTCTTGGCAGCATGAAATATACCAGAGTATGCTGTTTCCCCCTTTCTGGGGACAATTTGAAGTCTTGTTTTTATAACATCAAAAGGTGTGGTTAAGAATGCAGCTGGCATACCTGCTAAAGCACCAGCAACCAGCAATTCCCAAGTCTTTAATCTATTTCTTTTATTCTTATCTAATGGATCAAAATTAAAAATATCCTTTTTCAAATGTGCATATGTTGGGAAGTATATGGCAGAAAATGGTACATCTCTCATCAAACAGGCTGTAACACCTTTATAAAGTCCTCGAAGTCCTAGTTTTGAAATTATGCTTCTTGCAGTTATATCAAGATTAGATTTATATTCAGATTTCACTTGAAGTCTAATCTTGACGATTTCAATTGGATTTGTGAAAATCACTTGACAGGTTCCTGCCATGCAACCTGCTATAATTTCACTGAATATATGTAAATTTCCTCTCTTATCAACCAGTTTTTTCCTCATGTAATCATTAACCGTCAGTTTGATCGCCTTTTCAGGAGCTACGCCGATTAATTGGAATCCTAAACCAGAATATAATCCTCTCACACCTTCTTGTCTAACTACTTTTGAAAGACAATCCAAGGAGTTTTTATACTTTAAAATAGTTCTTTGTGCCTGCATCCGTGTTTTAACAAAATCGATAGGATAAACTGCAGTGGCTCCAATACAACCTGCTACTGAACCTAAAATGAAATTATACATGGAATCAAAAATTGGGTAAAAATAATAGTTGATATAAAGAGATTCATTTTGTAGATGATTTAATTCCAATTGATGAACTACATCATTTAAATAATTAGGATTTAAAATCTTTAAAAAATCTTGTATAGTCAGTTTTGAACCCATTGTAGCTTGATCCGTCTTACCATAAAATAATTGTTGAAAATAGTCTACTGAAATTCGAGACAACTTCTTAAAAGAAGCATCTTGAGCAAATGTCTCCAATGACGCCAAGTAATTATCATTAAACGTCTGTAGTTGTTTCTTTGAGATGTTTTCTCCTCTTTGGTATTCATTTTGAATATATTTATCAATCTTAGAATCATGGTGGTGATCCAATGTAGAGAAATATTTTTGATTAGCCTCATTATTTTTCTTAGAATTTGCTACGATGGAAAATAATAAGTTGATTTGTGATGGAGAGAATTCATTGATGTTATTTACTTTATAATATTGTGCATTTAATATTCTCATAAAATCTCTTTTTGTAATTATATGTTCTCTCATATCATCTTCTGTAAGTCCATTTTCCATTGAATATTTCAATAAAGCTTGATTTAAAAGATCAAAATTCTGGAATAAATAAAAAATATCTTTAAAAACATTATAAGGTATTGCGTTATTATTAGATTTTAATAAAGATGTATTTGAGAGATTTAAAGACTGAAAGATATCTGAAGACACTTTGTGTGAGAAATAATAACTTAATAGATCCATTAATTGAGACTTATTTATGACCAAGTTACCTTTCACAGGGTCTCTATGACATAATTGTTCAAAACCTTTCGTCAATCTTTGATTTTTCAAATCATTTTGAAGAATAGTGATTAATGAATTCAATGTTAAAAACGATGTTTTCTCTGGATTTTTTTCGTCTCTACCAAAGGGGAAACATTCATAGAATGATAAAAAGGAGAATTTATCCCAATTTATAAATAAGTTATATTTCTTTGAAAATTTATCATCGACACAATCATGTAATAGATTTATAGTGGATTTAAATTGTTCTACACTTAATAATAATTCATCAAAACTTAAGAATTTATTACTGTAATTAATTGGTCTAAGTAGGTAACTTTTATCCACCAGCTCGGACTTAGATAATATTGGAGAGTGTTTGATTGCAGCCTTATCAAATTTCCTGAAAAACTCATAGAGTAAAATAAGATGATAATTTTCTTGCTCTAAAATGTTATTGAAATAAAACCAATCACTTATAGTTAAATAACCTTTATTATTTTCATCAATGGCGAAAAATATACAACCAAATGTATTTGAAGGCACTTGATTCAAATTGAATGAATGGTCTGTAAACTTGGAATATAGTTTTTTGGAATTGGAGATCAGTTTAATGAAATCATCATAGAGCATCACCAATTCTCCAGAATTTTTCGAATCATCATACGTTGTAGCAATTGAAGCTTTGCCATTGGGTGAGATATTTCGAACAGATGCATATCTTTTGAATATATCTATCTGTTGAATCTTTTTTTCACTATTTGAATTAATTTGTTCCATTTACTGTAAATTTATGATTTGTTTTCGACCCATATTTTAAATACAAATTGAGAGACAGTTCCTCTCCTTTTTCTCATTAAAGCATCAAAATGTTCAAAAGTGCCACGGGAAACAATGTATATGCATACATCAAAAAGAATCTCATCAAACACACTGTAAGAAGATTTTTTTATCTATCTAACTATATATATATATATACATATATAGATTCTCGACATTACTTAACTCGATATCGACAGTAACAGGTACGTTATCTAACAAAATCAGATCTCTCTCTCTCTTTCCTCAATCCTGGACCGGCAAAGGCACCAAGACAAAAAAATAAAAAAGAAATTGCGGGAAATATTTGCGTCTCGAAGAAATGTCGCTCGAGAAAAACAAAAATTTGAGGATGATAAAAAAAAAAGAAAAACAAAAAGGAAACCTACAATTTATTATATATTTTCCAAAATTATAAATATATATTTCTCACAACCCTACATATTTTATCGAGACGTACCCACATGGCCTACATCTAACCACTGGAGATATTGATAGGGAAAATAAATACAAAACATGCAAACCTAGTTGACAAGCACAAAGAAAAGAAAGAACCTGTAAAGAAATAGCATTGCGACCAGAATCAGTGGAGCTAGTAGAAGAAACTCCGTCACTATCTTGTATTATACCCCACAAATTCAACATGAGCTGGGATGTTTTCAAAAATAGAATCATTTTTACTTTTTTTTCTTCTTCTTGTTGACTCCACTCTTGCACGTGCAAGGAATAACTTTTTATTCTCCATCTTTTTCTCTTCCCTTCTTCTTACAATGTAGACACTATTATTTCAGACTAATCTACAAAAGACCCCATTACCCATCTTAAAATGCCTCTCCAACATTGAATAATTACATGAATCAATATATATATATATATATATATAACTCTATACATCATACATATCATGACATACATGTGCCTTCTTCCCCAAACTTCTTTGTATACAATTGTTGAGTAATCTACTTAACTCCTTACCCAGTTCCCAGTAACTCTTTTCCAACATTTCCTTAATAAACTTAATAAATCCAATCATATTGTTTTGGCCAGGAATGGTTTGTAATAGAACTGCTTTCTCCCATACTTTCTTCTGATAACTTATTGCACCACCACTATCTTTCTCTATATATAAATGACGATACATTCTGATCATATATGATTCAAAACTTTCTATTGGGACGTACTTCATTTGAAGTTCATCGTTTTTCTTTTTCTTATTCGTATGTTCTTTATTCTCATTTGAATCATATCCTTCATTGTCTTCCTCATTGTCCCATAGGACAATCTCAGGTCCATACAATGTAAAAGTGTATGTCCATATTAACAACGTCACCAATGCTATTGAATTTGGTCTTGTATATATAATATCTGTATTCATGTCGTAATTCTTATCTATTGTAATCTCATTTGTGTTTGGATCTTTCCTAACAAACATTTCGAATAATAATTGGAATGCATATATTATTGTTGTACCACCGGTATATATATCTTTTGAAAATTGAATCATTTTTTGTTGAATCAATTGAAACTCTTTATCACCAATCATTACATTCATTCTCCAGGGTGCACCTGCTGCAATGTAATAATCATGATGGAATATTCTTAAAATAATCTGAGACATATGATATACAGGTAATTTACAATCATTATCGTTATTATTCCACGCAGTAACCTGAAGTGCTTTTTCTTCCAAGGGATTCTCATCATTCAGGTATCCTGGGATATTTTCATTACTTTCTGATCGATTTATCTCCTTGACAAGGACACAATTTTTTTCCTTGGTACAGTCTCTTTGTACTTCAAACATCCAATAATTGATTGCAAACGATATAATTTCCTTCCAAGTTATATTACGCTTATTGGAACCATTAATTACTATGTTAGATATCAATGGATCATCATTTTCTTCTTGACACTGAAACATGACTGATAAAATACCTGCTAACATCAATTTTTTCCCCAATACACTAGTCATAGGACGACCAACTATTGAGGTATGGTTTTGTTTCTGTTTTCTCAAATCTTCTAAATGAAGCATATCACTAGTGTTAACACAGTATCTATCAGTGTCATTACTACTTGAACTTTTAGATGAAATTTCAGAACTCTTGTTTTCTTTCTCAATGGCACAACCACCAATGTTGTCAATATCATTGAGATCCTTATTTGAATCACTTATCATCCTGCCAATTACTTCCCTGATAAGATGCTTTAATGCAAATAAAAAAGTTTGATTATTTGACTGATCATGACCTTGGTTACCATACCCTGATTCCTTTAAAATTTCAAAACTTAAATCATAACTTTCCCAAATTTTATCTGGACAAGGAAGGTCTAACTGAATTTGCCTAAAACTGATAAATAAGTTCATATACCCAAATACTACTGCATGAGTTACATCCATATAAAATGCAAAGAAAGCAACACGTTTCAAACTTTCAAACTCTATCCATTTACTTAGAACTGTATTCAACTCATTAGGTCCATCAGTACTATCGTCATCAACGTCTGTATCGTTTGTCTTATCTCTTAATGGGTGACCACCTAAAGAGGGTGTTCTTCTTAATAGTTGTATCGTTGTACCATGATGTAAATATGATCTTTCATGAAGATATCTATTAGTCGAAGTCTTTTCATAAGATTCCAACAATAATAGAGAAAGAATAATATAGGTACTAGATGGAGGTTGAAAATCTGGGTGGGAAAAAATAATCCATCGAAGAGGACCACAAATTGGGTCTGATACAGTCCTTCTGAAATCCACTCCTAAATAACTAGCTCCTGTCATAATTAGTGATATGATTAAAATAGGAGGTTGTTGATTTACATTAAATGAGGGTTTGTGCAATAATCCATATTGTGGGTGGAAGTTCTTCCAATATGATTTTAACGAAATTTCTAAAGTTTCATATTGAATATTTCTTAATTCTGGTACTAAATTATATAGTTCCTCACATTTCTCCTTCGAAAGTTGATATTTTGTCTTCGGATCAAGAAAAAATATACTAGGTACGTTTTTCATCGATTTGAGTAGCTCTTTCTTATTGTTTATATTCTTCAATGTTTTATGTTTCAATGAAGATGTAGAAAAACCACCATTTTCGCGTGTTTGTTTTTTCAATTGATTTACATTAGATTTTTGGACTAGATAGTTATCTTTAATTGAGTTTCTTTTATTATCAATAAGTGAGGCCTGAAATTTAGGTATGCTATGATTACTTTTCCTGATTTTATTAGGTTTGGTTTTGGAGTGTGTTGAGATCAAAGATGTGGTAGAATCACTTGTCAAAATATCGTTGTCTACTTTAATATTATTCAGATTAGCAAGTCTAGAATCAGTTAATGACCCTGAGGTATGAATAAAGCTGCTATTACTATTGGATACAGATATAGGCACCGTAGAAGGGATAGAAAGAGTGTCTAATCTATTGGATACAACGCTATCACTATTATCAGATTCAGTTAAAGGAAGACCATTCTCAATTGTAGTATTACTTATTTCATTAGGACACATGGCAGATAATTCCTGCATAAAACTTTGTAATGGATCTGATGCCAAGTAATCTAATGAATACAAGTCTTGTAATTTTGGTGGTGCACTGTCTAAAAATGGAACTTGTAATTGAGTTTCCAGATAAGAACTTGATGTATGCAATAAATTTTGATGTTCTTGTTGCTGATTTTGTGTAGAGAAACCAATAGATGATTGAGTAGATATAGGCGGTGGATTTATATTATTACCTTGTGTCATTGTGAAGTCCCCATTTGGTAATTTATACATGTTACCATTAAAGTAGTCAGGTCCATGACATTGACTAACAGTATGCATTTGAACTGGGTGCTGTTCTTGAAGAACCTGTGTTGGTCTTGTCGAATCAAATTGTAAAGAATCTGGGATAGGAGTATACCTATTTTGTGGTACAGATGTTAATATACTTGTATTATCCACCAAGTCATTGGATGCACCAGATAATCTTTGATCTAAATTCTTCAAAGTTGATTTATTATTTGAAATGCCACTAGTGATCCAATTATTATTAAGATTCTCTGTATTTAAACTGACGTTGTTTTTCACGTTAGGTAGATAATGATAATTCCTGTTGTCATTGTTATCGAACACCCAGTCGAAAAATTGATCATAACTCTGGATATTGCCAATATTATTACTTTGATTAAACATAGTTGAGGCATTGAAGTTAAAATTTGAATACGATGGCATATTACTGTTTGTGATTGGCAAGCTATCTCTTGACAGTAGATTACCCACATTATTCAGTTGATTATTAACATTAGAATCTACTTCTAAGCTTGAAATTGAATCTGACATAGTGTTTTTAATTTTAACAGATGAAAACCCATCTTGTACAATTTTCATTTGCTTCAATTGTTTGTTATTTTTAGATACAAGCCTATTATTCTCATTTGCATGCCTTTTTTCATGTCTAACTAATAAATCTCTTCTTACAAAAGTCTTCCCACATTTAATATTAGTATCAGGAAAGATAAAAGAACATTCAAATATCTTTTTAGGCCAATGATTCAAGTTATGTCTACTTAAATGTTCCAGTCTAGTGAAAGATTTATTACAATTCGGATAACTACAGAAAAACCTTTGATTATTAGAATTTGTGTTTAGTTGGACATCATTAGTATTACAATGGCTATTCTTTTTCTTCAAAGAAAAATTCGAAGTAGTAGTAGCAATAGTAGGTTTATCGCTTAATTTAATATTATTCTCGACTTGTTTTTTTGTAGAACTAATATCTGTATTATTCATTTTCTGTATTTGTTGCTAGCAACAATATCCATTTGATATATATGTATATATGTATATGTGAAAAAACAGAAGATGAAAAAATATGTTATTCAAATATATAAACAAACAAAAAAAAAAAGAATCTTATCTATCAACCTATCTGTTTATTTTATCACCTTTACAATTCTGCATTTGTTATACGCCTAGCAACTGCTGAAAAAAAGATATATCTCGTAAATCTAGATAAAAATAGATTGAAAGGACAGATGTAGCGTTAATTAAGGCTGATACTGCAAAAAAAAAAAGGTGTTTATAAGAAATAAGTGACTGAATTTCTTTTTATCTGTTTAATATCTATTGCTTTACTCTCATCTACTTTTATTTTCTTTCTTTCTTTTTTTTGTTAGGAAGACTTATGTGGAACC
>JAKZLQ010000083.1:0-36603 GCA_023309525.1 Arxiozyma bovina
AGTGTGACATCTCCTGATCCTTTAGCGTAATGAATCTTTTCGAGACAACAAAATTTTTCTTTCAATATTCTTTCAATTTTCGTTTATTTTATTGCAAGAATCAGTTAGAGACTAACTCCATTAAGGGATGGTTTTTAATTTTTTTTCTTTTTAATTCCCTCTATATATTTTAAAACTCTCTTTTCTAGGATTATGTTTCTTGAATAATTATAAAATTACTAGATAAACACGGTAAAATTTAATAGATAATCAGTTGTGTTTAATTAGTAACTTTGTTTTAAGGATTCTAATAGATCCTATTATTCAATTAGGTGTAAAATAAGGTCTGACTGTATGTGTACGACAAGATCCCATAGTAGTATATTTATGGCATTATAGGGTTGGTAGTAATCGTTAATCTCTTCTACTGGTATTCATAAGATTCTGTGCCTAATATATCACTGAAGCTAGTGGTTGTGGTTAAGTGGTAAAGTCATTAGCTTATTCACTATAATTACGATTCTTCAGTCTTGTGTGTATAACTATATAAATAAAATATAGTTACTTAAAATGTTTAGGGAGGAATTGTAAGATTTGTTTCTCTACTTTCTTTCTCTTTGTTCACAACATAAACACCAGTAAAACCCTAACTTATTTTATGTAAAAAACCGTTACAGTTTTGGCAAGACCTAAGATTTTTTCAAAAACTGTTTATCCATTTTTCCTTCTACAAAAGAGGGAAAAGGAAAGAAAAATCTTCGAAGGAGGGTTTCCCATCATTGCTAAATTTTAAGAAATCAAAAAAAAAAAAAAAAATAATAATTGAAATTATATGATCTCTTTATCATGAAGGATCATCTCATCTTCTCTCGTTTTAATATAAGTGTTAAAGAAATAGGTGGGCAGACCACGGATTGGAACCACAAAACGTGCATATCAAGCAACAACAATGTTTGATATACCGTTGAATACTTTAACATATGTCAATAAACATCGAGTGAGAGAGAGACAGTTACGATACAGATACATCAATGAACATACTAAACAATATAAGAAATATAAAAGACAAGTCTATAAGAAGAAACTTTTAAAAAGAGAATATTTAGATAGAAAGTATCGGTCATCTCTAGACGAAGACTTTAACAGTAATAATAATAATAATAATATTGAGAATAAAGAGTATTTGATTCGTAGAAGAAATAGTAAGAAAGTCAAATGGACTACTGTTTATAGACAAGATGCTCAAGAGTTGGAAAGTGGAGATGATGCATTTGGGTCTGCAAAACATGGGGAAGAGTATGATGAATCTGAAACAGGAGATACCAATAATGATAACATTAGTGATACTGACGAGAATGACCGAATAAAAATTGAGGAAGATGATCATAGTGATGATAATGAAAATTCAAATGAGGATGAAACTTTCATATCAAGTAAAGATGAGAGGAAGTATTTTAGTCACCATCACAAACCACAGCAGACATACGAGTTATGGATGAATCCAAATTCCACGACCCATAGACCATTGCATACTAATATAATAAGGTTTCCAGAATGGTCAAGGATAGAAACTAAAACGAAATCAAAATTAAAAGAGCCTCTAGCACAGACGACACATAGTCTAAAAGCATATCAAAAATTGATCCCATATGGTTTGTATTTACATGACCCAGATAATATAAGAAGTCATCATAAAAGACCTACTATACAAGACAAACATATAGAGACAATGATTATTTTATTACGTGTCCATATATCCAATTTGAACTGGTCAATGGCGTACAGGATATTTGCTTTATTGATCAGGATACCGCGTGTTGATATAAGATCTATTTGGCAGTATGGTGTGGCGATTTTAAATCAAAGTGAAAATCCGGTGCAATGTTTAAATTTTTTAGAATGGATGCATAGTGTATTCTCTTCAAAGAAAAGTTATCATCAGACTAATTTACTACAATCTGATCCTGTGTTTAGAGGTTCTTCACGTAATCATACGGCACAGTTTTCACTGACGTGGTTATGGAACTCGCTAATATTTTACTCTAGAAGAGGTCATCAAATAGGAAAGGATAGACATGATTACGAAGAGGATAATATGGAAATAAAACAAGAAGAGGAATATGATGGAACTTTTCTTAATAGATATGATAAAGAAGGGGTAGAAAGACTAATTGAGAAAATAAATGAAATGATTTTAAGTCCACCATTTATGGAAGACGGTGAGGTATGGTTTATTCTTGCGATGTGTCATATGGTGAGAGCGGATTATACATCATTATGTTATTTAAATGGAAGCAATGGGAAAGTGTCCTATAGAAGAGAAAAATTATATAACCAAGTGACTCATGATATTAGTAAAGTGATCGAGTATTTAAAGGAATCTAAAGCAAGACAAAATGGAGATTTTCTATATCCAGAAGATTATATAATGAGAAGTTTGACACAGATAGAAATGCGTGTATCGGAAGAGGAGGAAGAGGACGAAGAAGAAACAGAAGCTAGTCTGAGTGAGGAGGATACTGATAAGTCTGCATACATGCTTTTGCCTACCAAAAGAGAAGAGAAAGAAAAGTATCAACTTGCACCACAAACGATAAATAAGTCACACCTACAACTTGAATTAGAATCTAGTTCATTCCAAGTCGAAGAAGAGAATAGTTTCTTGCAAACTTTGGATATGCCTGATTATTTAGTTGAAGATGATTATAGCAATCAGTACGATGACCATGATAATTACTATACAAATAGAGATAGTGACGACAGAGAATATTCTAGTGACTAAACTATTCACCATCAAAACAACACATCAGAATACCGAACTTGATAATATCTTGTGTTTTATATGTATATATAAAATAACTATCACCTTTTCCTACATGATAATGGGGATTGATAATATGTACAACATACAAACAGACATGTAGGTGTAGTCAGTATATCAAAATTAACATCACTCAAACCTATCATGTATTCAAAAAATTAAAAATAAAAATAAGAATAAAAATAAAAGATCTGCTCTCATCTAAATCAATCAATACACTTCTTTCCTTTTTTTTTTTTTTTGTTGTTTAATAAGTTTTGTCTAATGAAAAACATGACCAAAAATCATCTTTGTATAACTATCCTACCAAGCTTTATACCATGTGTTAAGAAAAAGTTATTATATTTACTTCTTTAACCATGCTGTTACTACCACCAACCCTCTTCCACGACCCTCTCTTTTATACTGTTGTAGCAACGTAGCTATTCTCTCTTATAAGCACCAACCTTCTTGGTACAAAAAATGGTCTCTCTAGCACTTGTCATCAACCTTTGCAACTATCTTTTTTCTTTTTTCCTTTTTCCTTTTCCTTTTTTTATTACCAACGTATATCATTTCCAACCAAGGACATGCAGATATTTCTCTCTGTTTGCACAATCCTCTGAGTAAAATGCACTTAGGGCTTTGCAAGAAATTCCAAGGCACGCCATGTTGATTTTCCACCCCACCCCTCTCCTTCCTGCAAATGCAAGACAGGAAAAGTTTTACGCTATTGTTTACTGGGGTTTCTATATATTTTAAGCAACTATTTTTAACACGTATTACCTAACCGGGTAATATATTTCCCTTTTGGGACAAGTTGGTACTGTAAAGGAGGCTTTGGAAACCCTAATTCAGGCCCATTCCTTTGTGTTCTATTGTTATTAAAGCACCTGATTTCCTTTTTAGGAAAAAAAAGCAAGAAAATGGTGTCTTTAATTTTTGATCTCAAAAAAAGAATCCATTTTATTTTAGAATAACTCCATTTCTTTTCCATTCTGTAATTTTTTTTATACGATTCACTTTAATACATTACAGTTTAATATATAGATATCCGTTTTTTTTTTTTTTGACTTATATTAACATCTTATTATATCTTAACACTTCTTTTCTCTCTTTCTTGGTTAGCACCCACAGTAAGGACTTCCAGAAGATTGGCTATAACTACCCGTTTCTTCCTTATTTTCTCTCTCTCTTTTTTATCTTTTTTTTTTTTTTGACTTTTTTGTTTTTGTTACCTTGGCCCTGATTCAATCAAGAGTACTGCTTTGTTTCACTTCCCCATCTCCATTGCACTTCTCTCTGAATTGTGAAAAAATATCTAATTTATCATAAAAAATACTTACTCCTACTCTACAAAAAAATTTTTTATTATCTCCTAAGTCATTAATATCATATATCGCATCATTATCCATAACACACCCCTTTTTTTTCCTTTTCTTTTATTTTATTTAAGTCAAAAATATAATGATGAACATTAATGAATGGAGTTTGTTAACAGTGGCTTTGTTACTTGTGTCAACAACTCAAGCTTGGTCTCCTACTAACAGTTATGTGCCAGGTAACGTTACCTGTGATGATGACATCAACTTGGTAAGGAATGCTACGTTTCAACTATCCAATAATGAAACTGAATGGTTAAAGAAAAGAGAAGTCTACACATCTGAAGCTTTAAAAGACTTTTTGAACAGATCATTAGCAGATTTCTCTGACACTTCAATCCTAGATGATTTGTTCGGTACCAATTCTAGTAAAATACCCAAGATCGGCATTGCTGCCTCGGGTGGTGGGTATCGTGCAATGTTAAGTGGTGCCGGTATGATCTCTGCTATGGATAATAGAACTGATGGAGCCAACGAGCATGGTCTGGGTGGTCTATTACAAAGTGCCACCTATTTGGCCGGGTTGTCTGGTGGTAATTGGTTGACTGGGACTTTGGCTTGGAATAATTGGACTTCAGTCCAAGATATCGTAAACAACTTCACCATGGACGGATCCATCTGGGATCTTGATCATTCCATTGTCAATCCGGGCGGGATCAATATTTTTAAATCAGGGTCTCGTTGGGATCATATCTCTGATGCTGTAGAGGACAAGCAAAAGGCAGGTTTTAATGTCTCTTTGGCCGATGTTTGGGGTCGTGCCTTATCTTACAACTGGTTCCCAGATCTTTACCGCGGTGGAGTTGGTTATACGTGGTCTACTTTACGTGATGCTGAGGTTTTCCAAGATGGTGCTATGCCTTTCCCAATCTCTGTGGCAGACGGTAGATACCCTGGGACTAAAGTTATTAACCTCAATGCAACTGTTTTTGAATTCAATCCATTTGAAATGGGTTCCTGGGATCCAACTTTGAACAGTTTCACTGATGTTAAATATTTAGGCACTAACGTCTCTAATGGTAAACCAATCAATACTGGGAAATGTATTGCAGGCTTTGATAACGCCGGATTTATTATCGGCACTTCGTCTACCTTATTCAACCAATTCTTATTGAGAATTAATGAAACTAGTTTACCCAAATTTATTGTCGACTTGGCAACCCATTTCTTAACCGATTTATCTAATGACTATAATGATATTGCAATCTATTCTCCAAACCCGTTCAGGGATACTGATTTCCAAATAGGTAACGCTTCAACG
Organism: Arxiozyma bovina; assembly: GCA_023309525.1. NCBI lineage: Eukaryota > Fungi > Ascomycota > Saccharomycetes > Saccharomycetales > Saccharomycetaceae > Arxiozyma > Arxiozyma bovina. The sequence goes on from JAKZLQ010000083.1 coordinate 5,423, forward strand.
AGTATCTCTGATTCTCGTGATCTGTTCTTAGTTGATGGTGGTGAAGATAATCAAAATATCCCATTAAACCCCTTGATCCAGAAGCAACGTGATTTAGATATCGTGTTTGCATTGGATAACTCGGCCGATACTAACCAATCTTGGCCAGATGGTGCTTCTTTAGTCAACACATATCAGCGCCAGTTCTCAAGTCAAGGTAAGCACGCAGCATTTCCATATGTTCCAGACGTTAACACGTTTGTTAATCTGGGACTAAACAAAAGACCAACTTTCTTTGGTTGTGATGCTAATAACTTAACTGATCTGGCATATATCCCACCGTTAATTGTCTACATTCCAAATTCTAGGTATTCATTTAATAGTAATCAGTCTACTTTTAAGTTGTCCTACTCAGAAAAAGAACGTAGAGCTATGATTCAAAATGGTTTTGAGGCTGCTACTAGAAATAATTTCACTGAAGATTCCAATTTCATGGGTTGTATTGGTTGTGCCATTATAAGACGTAAACAACAAGCATTTAATTATACGCTACCAAAGGAATGTGATCAATGTTTCTCTAATTACTGTTGGAATGGTACTTTGAACACAACTGCTGCCTATGGTGTTGTTGGTGCTGCTGCCGTTGAATCAGCCCAATTATCTTCTGCAGAAGCATCTCTAGCCACTGCATTATCAACTTCAACAAGTGCTACTAAGAATAAGGATAGTGCAACTTCCACTGCTACCACCACCACACTGTCTTCCACATCCAAGAAAAATGGTGCACCTGGTAACTCCCCATCTAATAGTATTTTCACTTTATTAAGTGTCATTGCTACTGTTTTCGGTTTAATCTAATTATCCATTTATTTCTAAAACATACTATATATATTTGTTGCTAGAATTTTACTGGGATCTTGCTTTTTTTATTTACTCCCACATTTTATTTTTCTTTTTTTTTTTTGCTCATTTAGTTATTTGTTTACATCTATTTATTAATGAATTTATGAATTTTTATTTTATTTTATTTTATTTAAATTTGTGACTTTCTTCATATATATATATATTATAAACATATTTATTCATTTACTCTTTTCCCTTGTTAAAGATATAAATAAAATGACACCTGAAACAACAACATAGAGTATATATGACCATTAAATCAATACATATGTTCAATCCCTTATTCTTGCATATCCTTTAGTAATTACATTGTGAACACCATTACGCCTATTTTCTAAAGCAAATAATAAGTCTCTCATGACAATCCCAGGTTCTTCCCTGGCTTCTCTAAACCTAAGGCCGCTTTCGCCACGAGCAGCAATCTCATTTGCAATCTTGCCTGCTGATTTGATCGTGGATGTAGTCGGTTTCGCTACAGACGCAGTTAACCAACCATATTGTTTCTTACTACCTGCTCTCAACCCAGCAGTGACATTCGAGGCTCTATGTAAAGTCTCCTCAGAGTCCACTTTATTTTCAAGATCCTCCTTCTCTAAACCTAAAGCAATTCTTTTCTTTAGTCTTCTCTCTTCTTCTTTCTTCTGCGATTGTGCAATAGATTTTAACGCAATAGCCACTTCGCTACGTCTCCCTGTGTTTAATTGAACACCACGACGACGATGTCGTGAGATGATCAATGCATTAGTTATTATATCTCTCATATATGTTTCACATGAAGTAGACACCATATTGAGGATCTCTCCATTATTTTTAGTTAAATTTTTCAAATAGTTATGATCAAAATGATGTTCTTTACTGACGCGTTTCATAAATTTAGATAATTGATCTGGATGTAAAAATGGTAAATGAGGTGGGACTATCATGGAACTATGCGAACCAGTACCACTACCACCGCTATTACTTGAATTGTTTTTAGCTTGGTTTCTTGTTGCAGTGACTGACCCTGTCAATAAAGCCTCTTCCTCTCTTATATCTACACCTGCAGAAAGTAAAACATCTTGCATCTTATTTGGATCCGTCTGGGTTTTATTACCCACTGGTTTATTACTGTTGGTGCCACTGTTGTTGTTATCATTACTGTTATTGTTATTGTTGTTGCCTGTATTACTATTTTTTTTATTGGTGGTAGAAGCTGATAATGATGACGACGTAGTTGTAGTTGGTTTCTTATTTTGGTTCGGAAGAGTCGATGGTTTAGTAGTGGGAGTTGCAGAGGAATTATTGTTAGCCGTTGCTGGTGTTGTTGTTGTGGTGTTGGTGTTAGTGTTAGTGCTGGTGGTAGGCGCACTAGCGGCATTCGTAGTGTCTTCTTGTTTTATTTTAGTATTCTTATCATTTGAAGGCATTATAACGAAATATTTTCAAAAACCCGCTACAATATCTGGCAACTTACTCTTGTATGACAATATTAAGTGATGATAACAAATAAGTATCAAACTATAACAGTATCTTTACTAGTGCCATACTCTATATTATTGTTTATCTTGTGTATGTATATTGTAAACGGTTATATCGACTCTCTCTCTCTCTCTTTTGAATAATTCATTAATTGTGAAACAAAAAAAAAAAATACATAAGAAAATAAAAAAAGAGGAAAAGGAAAACACGACGTCAAAAACCTAGCAAAAGTTTGTAGAGCAAGTTCATCAATAAAGAGAGCACAACTGTTTGACAAAACACAACACCACTTTGCACTTATAATATGGAACTGCTAATTAGTTTGCCTTCCCCCTCCTCCTCCCAATGGACATCTAGATGAATTCTTAGAACTATTGCTGAATAATCACAAAAGATATAATCCAGTGACCTACCTAATGCCAGATACACATCTTTCGAAAGAATGTATTAAAAATAAAAATAAAAAAAAACAAGTGTCTACATACACATCCTATATATATACATATGCACGTTTGTGCGTGGATATGCTATTATTAATTTATACAGATATACATGGGGAAACAGGATGCAATGGATCAGTTCTGTTTCTTGTTTGATTCACCAAATTGTTGACTAGTAGATTGGTCATCTTGATGGACGAAAGAGTCTTGGAAAATCCATCCCAAGCCTAGCAGTAAACCGACAACACTCAGCAAATAACTTCTTCCTTTTGTTCCATTAGTTGTATTGGAAGAATTGGATTTACTAGTGTTGATAGAACTGCCATTTGTAGAGCTTGTTGCGGAACTTGTCGTTGTAGTTTTTATTTCATCTGCTCTTTTAATGGCAGCTTCTAATTCGGAAGTGATTATCTGTTGTAATCTTTCCACTTGGATACGCGCGGTCTCTAATTCTTCTTTCAATGAATCCACGTTTTCACAATCTTCCTCTAGATCTGCTTTTTTATGAAGATCCTTTTCATTTAATAATGGCTCATAGGTAATATCCCCACCATCTCTATTTAAAAAATCTGTGACATCTTTATCCATTTTCTTAGCATGAGATTTCAATGAATCTAACATTTCTTGAACTATTTTCAATTCATCTACCATAGCGTTGACTTCTTGGGAATCTTCTTCTAAATGATGTTTTTCTAATTGTGATTCTTCATGGAGTGATACTTCATAACTGACGTCATCAATTTGCTTTTCAATCCTTTGTACCTGTAATTTTGCCTCATTGATTTGATTCTTCATGTCGATCAAATCATTCTCGTTAATAACATCAACATTCATATTAGTGCCACCACTCCTCATCTTCAGGTCATGACACTGGATCCTTTCTTGTAATTCATGTTTTCTGCCTGACACTTTCAACCCTCTTTTGCGACATTCGTCCTTTAAATCCTTTAATGTCATGCGATTTACTTGTAAGTCTAATCTATTGACCGTTTGAGTAAAACTTCTCTGCGCACAGAGCGTCATGGTTGGAACCATCAGTCTTGTTAGTTTACCTGACTGAATTCCATATTTCAATATTGTACTTGGTAAAGTCATCTTTGGTGGTAAAGCTGTATTCCTATTCCTATTCTTATTGCTTCTGCGTCTATAGTTGCCCTTGTCGATAATGGAGAACTCTTCTTGTCTAGCCAAGATATAATACAGGGATGCATGTATTGTATATTCCTTCTTCCCCTTGTATTATGTTGTTATTTACAAGCAAGGGGTCTGTCTCGGGATTCCAAGTGGCCAGGATTGGACTAGCTTCCTGTCCCTCAGCACCTACAACTGTGTCTTCTGCAGACTCATTTATTTATCATTGGAAGGGGGTCTCGTCTCGAGAAGTCATTTGGACTTACTTTCAGATTCCTTCCTTCCCCCTCGCAGTTTGCGACTTTAAAGAAAGGTGGAAAAACACACAACACACACAGAGAGAACAAAAAAGAAAGTCAATGCCAGAGAAACTGGATGAGATAACATAAACACACATGGACGTAAGTCTGGAGAATAGACCCACTTGCATATGGAGTCTGCCTTTCTGTGTATGTATGTGACTGTCCGTGTTGTGGCGCGGTTGAAAAGAGCAGATAGACAGGCGAGAATCTTCACTTTACAAGTATAAAAGAATACATAAAACTATTTATAATAAATAATCTATATATATATGTGTGTGTATGAGGGTGAGTGTATGTGTTTATGTGGTATTTAATTTTAAAATAAAAAAAAAAAAAAAAGAAGAAGAAGAAGAAGAAGCTGTTTAAGAATATATCTTTACCCCCATATATATATATGGTAACAAATGATCACAACAATAAAAGAGAAATTAGTATTGTCTGGCAGCTTCTTGACATGCTTTTAATTGTTGCAAGTAGTAATCACAGGGACTCAATTCACCATTATGTTCATCAAGACATCTTGTAAAGTTTCTAGCATCGATCTCACATGGACCAGCAGCAGCTTTTTGAGCATCTTGTACCACTGGCTGTTGTTGTAATTGGGTTTGGTTTTGGTTGGTTTGTTGTACTGCATCGCTACTACCACTGCCAGAGAATAAACTGGTGATACCTGCACCGATGGTGTGACCAACTGCACTACCCACAGCCACACCAGCTGCTGTAGAAGCCATTTGACTGAATAGACCAGGCTGACTAGGAGCAGCTGCAGTAGTAGTAGGAGGAGCAGCTGCAGCAACTGGTGCAGGTGGAGGTGGAGGTGGAGTATGTGTTTGAACAGGTGCTGAATGGGTTGGTGCAGGAGCAGCCATGGTGGAACTTTGTCTAGTACCCATAGGTCTTCTGCTGCCTAACATACCACCGCTGGTAGAACTTCTGGAACCTCCTCTGGTACGTGCCATCTTATTCTATTGTAAATGTTATTTAAACTGTGTGAAATGTCTTGGTATCTTATAAATATATCGACTCTAATAACGATATTTTATTATCAGGATCTGTATTGATCTGTGCCGTATCGAGCCTAGCAAGCGTAGTGAGCTAAGTAAGTGTAATTGCCACTTCTCTTCCTCTTTCCCACTCTCTAATATATATATATATACAGAAAGAGAGAAAAAGAGATAGAGAGAAAGAGAAGGAGAGAGAGAGAGTGTGTGTGTGTGTGTGTGTATGTATGTGCATCTCTCTTGCAATGAATGCCAGTGTTGTGTAGAGAGAGATGCACAGAGTGGAAACTAGTCGATCTGAAGGTGGCAAAAGGCTTCTACAACATCTTTCCTGCCTCGAGGCATCTTCTGCGATCTCGGTGTTTTGCCACTTTCGAGTTCGAGAAATTTCCTCTGCCAAAATTTAGACACTGCAACCAATAAAATCCGAGAAGTCCGGACTTCGGAAAAGTCGAAAGAACATGGAGGTCTGGCGCGGGGGGGGGGGGAAGGGAAGGGAACAAGCTTTAGTGAACAGAATAATAATGAAACGGTTAAAGAGCATCGTCATATGCGTACTACCTGTACGTGTGTATTATTCACATGGTTATACGTATGCATCTGTGCTGTATTTTGATCTATCAAACATGTGTGTTTATTTATATGTATGTGTGTATGTATATATATATATATATACAATATGCATGTGTGGGCTTAGAAACGCCAGTTCTCATCAACTGACTCGATTGCCCATTTAAATTTGTCTCGAAGCGTCTTTGGGAAGATTTTTTCTATAGGAACGTTATATTTCTTACAAAAGACAACTGATAACCTTGGATCAATATAATTGATCTTTGAAGTCCCTAGAGACACTTCAGAGTTTTCCTCTTTATCTTGTAGTTGGATTGAACTGACTTTGATTCTTTGTTCCAATTTTTCTACCTGTTCCTCACATTTCTCAACTGTATTATAACGTGGCTTCAATTCTATTACTCCGGTCTCTAATTCTCTCTCATATTGAAGACGTAATTTCTCAACTTTCTCTAACCACCCCTTTAAGGTCTCTTCCGGTAATAATTCTTCACCTTCAAATTTTCTTTTGTCATTATCACGAATAAATTTATTCGTCCATTTCTCTTTTTCACGTTTAATGACTCGGTCATGGATCTGTGCCTCTTGTTCCTTACTGATACCACTAATCTCTTTGAAAAATTTCACCCTTCTTTTCAATTTGGGGTCGATTTGTAACATAGCTTTTTTGAATCTAATCTTTTGCCATTTTAGTTCTTCAATCCGCAAATTGGCACGTTCCACCGCTTGTGCATGTCCCTTTGTTACTGATCTTTGATGGTTACAAAGAATGGCCACTGTACGGTTTGCTGCATTATATCTTAACAATTTCTCCGCTATGGTACCTTCATTTGGTATCAAATCTAATTGATCTTGCATCGTCTTTGATGCATTGTATGTACGGAACACCTTTGCTGTTAAACCAGGCATATAGTTTTGTAAATGTTTATTTAGTATAGATGGATCTAATCTATCAAACAATTGATGTCCTGGTTGTTTTGGTGGTCTTTTAAAAATCATTAAGTCTTTGAAAACCTGCTTATCTACCTCCACTTCTTGATAGAATCTGATTGAGTCCTTACCTAAAAAATCAAATATCACCGTACTTGGTGGTTTCAATGTAACATGTTCATACCGTAAAGAACAACAGCCAACCGTATCCGCTTCATCTTCAGACTTCTCACCACCAGCTCTTAATGCAAACACATCAATAAGGTATATAGCCACGGCTTTTTGTCTCTCTAACATCAGTTTGCTCTTTAGATTGCGTCTATAATCCTTTCTAATTATATCAATATAAGATTTCAATTCTCTTGCCTTTTCAAATTTCTTAAGGTCACTTTGACCCTTTAATGATGAATTGGCTGCTAATCTAACATATTTATGCGATCCAAATATATTTTCTTTCCACATAGCTAACCATTGAACCGTGTTATCATGTCTGACTTCCCCCCATTTATGCCCCGCTGGCGGATCAGGGATAGGTGCATCCTCACTAAGATTCAAAGTGATATCTTCTGGATACACTCTTCTCTTCAATTTCCCTGTCTTTGGATGTGCACCACGTCCCCTAAATAAATCAGGTGGTTCCACTCTAAAATTACCGACTTGTTCCTTTCTACCGTCTAACTCACAAAATTTATAAGGTTCTTCCAATTTTGCTCTCTCCAGCCTATTCTGTTTCCTCTCCTGCGGTGACAATTTTCTCTTTTCTTGTCTCTTCAATTCAAAATATTTATGCATCTTTGTAAAATCACACTTATCAAAAGTTTCAATCTTGATACCGTTTAGAGTACCGCCATTATCTGCTAACACTTGTTGAAAATCATGAAAGAAGTTTTTTTGGAATACTGGGTTTTTACCATGATCGGTCTCCAATAAAGCACCATAGAAACCTGCCACTTCCTCCGCTTCAAGAGGTAAATCTACAGGTTTACCATCATAGTACAATTTAACATGAGATGGCAATGGTTCATAGTCAGGTGGGAACATCACACCGTTGTGTTTCAAACTATGCCATTTGACCTCATCATTGTTGTTTTGATTCTCCCACCACTTATATTCTTCCTCTTCTTCTTCTTCCTTTGTCTCCTCCGCCTTATGTTTAACCTCATTTTCTTGTACCAATTCCATATCTTTAACCTTTTTCTTCTCTTTCTTCTCTTTCTTCTTCTCCTTCTTCTCCTCTTTCTTCTTTTTCTTTTTTTTTTGCTTCTTCTCTAACTTAATTTTTTTTAATGATGTATCACTATCTATACCCTTGTCTTGTGACTTATGATCATCCACTGAACTAATGTTCCTTTTCTTCTTATTTTTCTTCTTCTCCTCTTTGGAGATAGCTGAAAGTGGTCCATCACTATCATATTCTGCTTTTAACACATTAAATGATCCCATACTTGAATCATCCACTTGAGAATCTTTGGAATTTGTCATTTCTCTTTTCATTCTGTGGTCATTGTTAGATGGTTCCGTAATTGCATGTTTCAAAATCGGTTCCTTTTGTTTAACAGTAGATGCCTGAGACAAGGGGACATCTTCGTCACTTGTATCAGATTCTGAACTAGATCCTGAATCCAAATTCTGATTCACTAATTTATCCCAACTGGAAACAGTCATCAAAAATGAATCAAATGCCTATCTGTCCACTTAAAAGTAATAATATTCAATACACTAAATATACAGCCAGGTCGAAACCGCCACGATCTAGAGAGAATAAATCATACAGAAATAGGGAGGGGGCAACTGATTTAGGTCCATTCGAATACGAATACACCATGGACCTTACACGAGCTCTCAGAGTAACATGAGAAACTTATGTTGTGTTATACACAAAGAAGAATGTAGTGTCACTTTTTTAACTTCTTCACCTCATCGGTTCTTAAAAAATTTTCAATATTTCCTTATTGAGTAATCGAGTCTCTGTCTGGGACATCTTTGAATCAAAAAAAAAATAAATAAATAAAATAAAATAACATAAGATCTTCAACATATACTTCGAGGTCAAGAAAAGTTGCAGAGTAGATTTTTAGAAAATATTAAACTATAGGCTTGCATAATATGAATAAAATATTTTTTTTTAGAATGACATATAGAGGACACACTATTTGATTACCACTCAAGACTTTATTCATATACACGACCATGAAAATATGGAATGGGAATTTGGGGCTCCTCTACAACCCTATTAGAGGGTTTAAATATCAAACAATGCGTCTTCTGGAACAAAATTGATTGTAACTGTTCCATATTGTGTAACTTTTGTATTTTCATTTATGGTCAATATATATATATATATATATATATTCTAGTTGACAATCTTAATTATCAGTTCCAAGATTATGTACTGAACATGAACAACAAACAACACGTGGATACGTAATTTGGGATATTCGGAACAGTAGTGTCAGTCGATAATTGATTGAAATATTACTACTTAAATTTATCTACAGTATTACTATATAAACTCTCACTTTATGAGTATCAATATTCTATGTATTCATTGTTAACAGTGGCTGAGTTACTGGGATTTCCAAATAATAATGTCTATCGTTATTATATAAGAAATGTTACTTTTTGTTTTGTTTACTTTCTCATTAAAAAAAAAAAAATAAAAAAAAATGGAAGCATACATTTGCTTACCCTAAAGAAAAATTGAACCGTGTTTTACATTTATTAACACAACCCTATGTTGCAGTCGAAGTAACAAAAGAAAATTCACTCAAACAAATCTGGGAAACTTCTTCATAAAAATATCCAAGAAAAAAAATATTTTTATTCGTCCCCATCTTTGTACTTAAAAAACAGGCAATGTTAGATCAAAAAAGATTGCATGTAACCCAGAAGAAACAGAGCTAGAGCGACAGCCACAGCCACAGTCACAGTCAGAAGTGTTCTGTCACCTGTCACAAATTGTAATCTGTGATTTAGGTGTATCCAGTACTGCCTTAGACAAAAATAAATTATTATATATATTTAAAAATATATGGATACAGACTTATAATTATCAATATCTATCGGTTGACACTACTATTGTATCTAGTTATTAATTATTGAAAACAATCTCAAAACTATTGGCCGATTTATTATGGGGATCATCTTTTGAGGAAAGATCATTTGAATTCAAGGGTATTATTGAGTCCTTGATTACAGGTGTCACCACAGGAGATACTAATTGCGTATTTTTCACGTCTTTTGATCTTGCAGTTTGATTCTTTTGATCACACCATGATTCCGTATGCTGTTTTTCTTGTTGTGGTTGTTCAGATATAAATCCCAACGGGACGTCAAATTCCGAGGGTACTCTTCTATTAGTAGCACATTTCAATTTCCTGTATACCATTATTGTATTAGCTTTATCTATACCAAATTTTTGTTTCAGTTTCCTGTAAAATAATCCACACGCATTACATATTTTTTGTTCACTACCATAGGGACCTGATCTCCATTCAGGAGTCTTTTCTATACTCAGACAGTGAGAACATGGTTTCCCATCCATTTCATGGTTTCTTTTAATATTACTAAAGTTGTTACCCACCTTGTGAGTAATTTTCTTCTTACTAATCATTTTTTTATTTATTTTAAAATTTGTTGTTAGATTCGCTCCTGATCTATTAATATCGTATTCCTGATTATTAACGATATCTGGGTTTGATTTTATCACATTTACAGAATGAACGGTCTCTAATTTCCGTTTCGAAATATGATAATTATTGTCGTTATCATTTTTATTGCTGACTGTAAATGGTAGTGTATAAGAATTAATGTTATTAATAATTCTGTTATCATTACTGCTGTTGTTTATAAATTTCTTTTTGGTTTCATGACAAACATTAATTAATAGTTGACTTAATTGATTTAATTCATGTATATTGTTTTGGTGAGAAGATTGGTTCCATTTCAATGAATTTTGTCTTTTCAAATTTTGAAATACATTATTAATATTATTATTAATATGATTTATCTTTGAAAGAAACTCAATGGCTTCTAATTCCGTATCAGAAGTTTTATTAAATTGTAAATTATGTGGGGAAGAATAATAATAATATGAAGAGGATTCTGTCATTTCATTGTTTAAATATTTACTTTGTTGTTTAAAATGTGAATCAATTGATGGAATCAATACAGTAGGTAAAAGTGGTTTATGCAATTGTTGTTGTTGCACTTGTTGTCCATTTTTATCTAATTCATCTGCTGCATTTAATAATAGATGTATTGACATCTTATAATTATTATTATTATTATTATTATGGCTAGTACTAGTAGTAGTGTTCTTATTTTGATTAATTAAAGACATTAAATTCATACAGATTGTTTTATTATTTATCCTTTTTTTATTGTTTATATAATTATATATATATGTGTGTGTGTGTGTTTACAAAAATATATTATGTTCACGTTTATTGAAACTAAAACTGGAAGATGTAAATATATTTAATCTTATCTTTTCAATTTTAGAAGTTCTAGATAATTTATATACCATATATGTATAAAATCTGTTTTGATGTGTATTAGAAAATACCATAATATATTGTATTTAATATAAAAATATCTATTGCTAGAATTACATCTGCATTATGTCTTATTAATCAGTTTACACCTTAAACTACATTTTATTTAATGTTCGAACTTTCAAAACATTTAATATCTTCGAATTTATTCCTCTTGACTTGGTCGACAAACAATTTTTGTGCTACGTATTCACTTACTTATTATTAATATTGAGTAATTTTTTTGATTTCTTTGCTTTTATTAAGAAACTTCGACGTATCCTCCCCTCTTTGCTATTAGTACTCTCATTTTGAAGGGGGGGCAATCTTATTCGACTATAAAACTATTGCTTTTATTATCATTGTCTTTTTTTATGTGTTTTATAATATTCCTATTGCTTTAAAATTATATTTGATTACATTTCCTTTCTCGACTTAAACACTACACTACACACACACATATATATATATACGTATATGAATATTAAGGGTTTCTTAGTAATATACACATATATTTTACCTATCAGATAAAAGGAGACAATCATCTACGTACACACACACACATATATATATATATATATTATCAACTTTACTATTCTTTAAAGAATGATATTATCAGCATTTTGTTCAATTGGACTTCTCTCTTTGCTCCCAACAAACGTGGCGAGTTCTACAGAGATTGATAATATAGCAAACGAGATTGTATTGCAGGGTCAAACTGAATTAGACATAAATATCCTTTGGGAAAAAATATATATTTTGCAAAGGGATATGAATAATTACCAAAACGTCATCCAGTCGACTTTGACATCAGACAATACAGAGGTTGAATCTACTATCCCAGTAGATACAAACAATTCAAAAACAAAATCATTTAAAGGCAAATTATCATTAATAACTTTACAAAAGGAGGAAATGGAATCACTGTTGCCCAACTTGGCCATCGATGTAGCTAGATTGTATAGTAAGTATGGAATATTCTATGTTGACATTGAAAAGGTTTGAACCGAAACAAAGATCATTCTATTTTACTTATATAGTATAGATATGTAATATATACATGTTTATATCCAATTCCTATAAAACATATAAAAAGAATTCTGGGGTTCACATTACTTGCCAGTAACCACACTTACTCAATATACATACACGTGGAGGGGAAGAATCTCCCTTTTATCTTAACTTGGTAGAATAGTCGTAATGAAAACTACACATTATAATGCTGTTGATGTTAAAGGTTAAATAGAACATGTCTTCAACAACCATCATCATACATAAATACACACACACACATTCACACACACATGCACACTTCTACTTATATACGGCTAAAAAGCGTTACTTGATTGTTTAATGAAAGAGAAAATTAGAAAAATATAGAAAAAAGAAATATTTTAGATAAAGGTGATTAATTTAAAGAAAGGGTTTAAGTTGATTAAAGTTAGCCAACTGCCAGAAACATACTAGACAGATAAACATTGACAAAGATAGATAGATATATATATAGGTAGAAGGTAGAAAAGTTAGTGATTGCAATCAAATCCGTTAATTTAGATTATAGATTTTTCATTTTGATAAAGAAATAAATAAATAAAGAGAGATATCTCGAGAAAGACGATATATTTTAGAACAATAATCATGTCCACAAGAAAAAAAATATTTTGAAAGTTATTATATTAGGTGATTCAGGTGTAGGGAAAACCTCTTTAATGCATCGTTATGTGAACAATAAATATTCACAACAATATAAAGCCACAATTGGTGCAGATTTCCTAACAAAGGAAGTCAATGTAGACGATAAAGTAGCAACCATGCAAGTTTGGGATACTGCAGGACAAGAAAGATTTCAATCTTTAGGTGTTGCTTTCTATAGAGGGGCAGACTGTTGTGTATTAGTATATGATGTTACTAACACTAAATCATTTGAAAATATTAGGACTTGGAGAGATGAATTTTTGGTACATGCCAACGTATCATCACCTGAAACTTTCCCATTTGTCATCTTAGGCAATAAAATAGACAGCGAAGAGAATAAAAAAATTGTTAATACAAAGAGCGCTCAAGAATTGGCCCAATCATTAGGTAATGTTCCTTTGTTTTTCACTAGCGCTAAAGATGCAATTAACGTGGATAATGCTTTTGAAGAGATCGCCAGAAATGCTTTACAACAAAATCAAAATGATGCGGATGCTTTTGAAGATGATTTTAATGATGCTATTAATATTCAGTTAGATGGTGAGTCTAATTCATGCAGTTGTTGATAATCATAACTCCACATAGATACACAGACACACACATATATATAAATGTATATACATATAACTTAAACCCGTAGTAGAATATGCCTAGTCTATCCTCTTTCTTCTCCCAATTGAAATATTCCCCCCTTATTAATGAAGCACATCACACCCTTTAATATATAACATAATACAATTCGATTGATTTATATGTGTATATACATATACATATATATGATAGATACAACATAGTCTATCTCTTAAATGAAACATTCTTACCCTTGACACCATTTTTCCTTTTCTTAGCTGCTTTAACAGTTTCATGGATTTGAGAAAATGGATCAAATGCTCTTTTCTTCTTCTTACTATTACCATCTGCTTCAGTAACTCTCTTCGAGTCAAGAACTTTCTCCTCCTTTGAATAATCAACAATCTTAATCTTTTCTTCATTTTCAGTCTCATGTCCATTTTTCTTTTTTGAACTTGTATAATCTCTTTTAATTTTCTTTAATACTATTATTTCATTCATATCTTCTTTGTTTTCTGTCACAGCCGATGATATCACATTACTTGTAGTAGAGGATTCATTAATAGAAGTATCCATTGGAGTATATGATACTTCTTCATTTGGAACTGGAATTGTGTATTCGACTGTATTTAATTCATCTATAAGTTTCATAAATGCTTCATGACGTGATTGCAAAGCAGTTTCAGATACCATCTTCGGGTTATTTTCTTCATAAGACATTATATGATTACTCTCAGTCAACTGACCTAAGAATTTAGACTGGTTCATTCCAACTATATCTTTATTATCTTTATCCTTTTCCATAACCTCTATTGAATATTTTTCTACTAAGCCATTGAAACGTACAAAAATGTTTTTTATATGGGAAAGTGTTATAATATCCGATTGACCAGCTTGACTAGATATCGATAAAGCATTGTCCATAAAAGTTATACTTGGAGTATTATTATTATTATTACTATCTTTCAAGCTTGTTGAATAATCCTTAATCATGTTAGCAATTTGCTTAGCGTTTGATCTAACGGTATCAGTAATAAATGTGTTAACAGAGACAACTCCAGCGGCATCTATTGGAGTGTATGCTACCAAAGATATCAATAATTGATTTGGCATTATATACCTTGGTGATTCGTCATCCTTTCTTGCCATTGTATCTCTCCAGATATACAATTTTTTCACTAATTTTTCCTTTTCTAATGGAATATTATATTGGTACATTAAAGTTCTCCAAGGGTCTATCTTTTCAATCGGACTATAAACTGTTGGCATATTAATCTTTGGTCTATATGTAGAATATTCAAACCTTCTCTTTGCTACTTCTCTTGATTCTTTAAGTACAAAAGCCAGTTTATTTTGTCTAATCAACTCATTTCTCAATTGATCAAAGATATTTAAAAGGAAATGGGTATCGGCACGTGCATAGGCTAATAAAGGTTTACTTAAAGGTCTTCTTCTCCAATCAGCTAGTTGATATTTTTTAGATGTCTTAAAATTGACGAATGTCTCCAAGAGATATGCTAGACTATGTTTAGGGAAGCCCAACGCCTTCGATGCATGATAAGTGTCGAACAGACTTACAATGTAAAGACCTAAATCTCTTTGTAGCCAGATAATATCCATAAAGGCACCATGGAATACTTTAGTAATCATTGGATCCGTAAAGATCTTATTCAATGGGGACAAATCATCCCTTAATGCGATTGTATCAATTAAATAATCTTTATCTCTAGTACTAATTTGCATCAGACAAACAATACCATAGTAGGATCTAAAATCATGATGTTCTAAGTCAACAGCCAGTTCAGTATAGTTAGATAGATCCTGGACCAGACCAGGGATTTGATCCACTTGGTCGATCCAAATAGGATCTGTGTCATTCCATGCTTTAGACGGGATTGGATCTTTGATCACAAGAATATCATGGTTATATTCTTGATTTTCAATTTCATATTGATAAGGCTGAGGGTAGTGGGATGGAATGTTACCATCTGCGTCTTCGTCCACCAGTCTCAAACATTCTTCTAATGGTTTCAAAGCATTTGGTTTCTGTGTCAATAATGGTTTAAATGGATGGGACTCACTGTTATCTACTGGTCTTTTAAAAGTTAGCTGTGGTTTAGAGATCCTTTTGTTATCAAAATGATCGTTTGCAGCATTTATATTTTCTTCTAAATATTGGAATTGAGAACCATGATTCATTTTGTTGTTGTCTTTATTAATTCCATGACTACTGTTGAGGATATCAATTGATCTATCTGCTATTTCAAATATATTATCGATGAAATTAGTGTAATCCTTCCAATCCTGGCCCTCTAATTGATCTTTACCAGATTCTATGGTGGAGGCATGTTCATCGATAGAGAAAATGATAGAGTTGATCATGTCCAAGAGATCATCTTTTAAATGGCCGACAGCGCTCTTAATGTCTTTGTCTAAAGCACTATAGAACTCGATATCTTGCGCAGCTAAGGCATTGGATGCTCTAACTGTTCCCACAACTTTAGAGAGTACGTTTTTTATATTATTGTCGCTATTCACTTGTTCTTCACCAGACATAATTACTGACTGCTTGGATGGTTTGTGTGCAATTACGAAGAGGCATATACATTAACATAACCTTTTCTCCAACACTGTAACATCTTCTTCTCCAAATGGAGCTCATCTCTCATCTCTTTAACAATCCTCTTTCCTACGTTTATTCTCTTCAAAAAAAAAAAGAAAAAAGACAAAATAAAAAATAAAAAAAAATTTTTTTTTATTATCATTACTTCCTTGTCCCCTCTAAAACCACACACACACACACACACACACAGAAATCTCCATAGCAAAGAAATTAATGTTGGTGGTTTCCATCCGGGGGACTCACTAGCGGAATCACTAGCACGGAAAAAGACGGAAATCGCCCGGAAACAACCCGCACCTTCCGACAACGTCCGGAATCATTTCGTGACATCCCGCATACAGCCGCCTACTCTCTCTTTGTTTTGTTTCCTCTCTCTCTCCCATCTCTTACAACAATCCATATACAACACACCACAGTAAAAATGTTGCTGGTAAGAACAGTTCTTACTCCATTTCAAATCAATCATTAAGGGTTCGAGTCCATCCACCCATCCACGGGCACATCCAGTAGTGTGTTGTCCCTCTGGCTGGGAAGCACTGCCACTGTGATGTGATGTGATTTGATGGTGGTGGCAATGCCAACGGGAAGCTGGCAAGACGCGAAATGTTCTGATCTGTTTTTGTTTCTCTTCCCTCTCCCTTTTCGTGTCGTACTGCAAGACAGATATTTCTTTTTTTTTTTTTTTTTTTTTTTTTTTTTAAAAAAAAAAATAAAACTAAAGTGAAGAAAAGAATCTCGATCTTTGCCAAAATTGAAAGCTTAAAGGTGGTTTCGCAAAGAGATAAAGACATCTTCAATTCCTTGATCCCTGGTTCACATTACTTTCTCTACATGTTTATTTATCCTACTTGTTTTATTCAGTAACTGTACACAAATAAATCAAAACTTTTACCCCTCCCCCCTTCTCTCTCTCATTATCCACTTATATTGGTTGATCAACCGGTACATCTTCTCGAACCACAGTCATTAGTTATAACTACTACTGCAATAGTAGAATATACACCCATTGGATACTCCTTTATTCACAGATAACTATCCTTTCCCCTATATACGCACCGCCCCTCCTTTCACCTTTTGAAGACTTTTTTGTTTTTTTATTTTATTTTATTTTATTTTATTTTATTTTTTTTTTTTTGATGCCATCTTCATTGGCACAAAGTGCTGCCACTAATGCCATGAAAAAAGTCACTAATAATCAACATAATCGTTATCATCATCCCTACAATAATACCAATACAAGTATTAATAACTATACTAATATTCCTAATAATAATAATAATAGTAATACCAGCAAAATAAAAGTTGTATCTTCATTGAAAAATGAAAATAAAAAATTACATATTGATAGAATCATCGAATCCGTCACGGATGCAAAAAAAAGATTATCACACACTGAGTCTTTACTAAGCAATACTAATACTATATCTACTGACACTACTACAGCTATAACCACAACTACGACAACTAATATTAAAAACAACAACTTCAATAACAATAATAATAATAATAGTAGTAGTGGTGGTAGTAGTGGTAGTAGTGGTAGCCACAATAACACAGACAATAGTAATGATAATAATGCTACTAAATCTTCTAAAAGAAAATCTAGAGATACTGTAGGTCCTTGGAAACTAGGTAAAACTTTAGGTAAAGGTTCGTCAGGCCGTGTAAGGTTGGCCAAAAATATAGAGACTGGTCAATTGGCCGCCATTAAAATTGTCTCCAAGAAAAAATATATGAAAGTAACATATAATAGTAGCAATAACAACAAGACTAATAACAACCAATCCAATTCTAATATACAACATGATCACACCAATAATATCACTACACCAATTAATCCGTATGGTATCGAACGTGAAATAGTTATCATGAAATTAATATCACATGAAAATGTTATGGGTCTATATGAAGTGTGGGAGAATAAAAATGAATTATTTTTGGTATTAGAATATGTAGACGGTGGTGAGTTATTTGACTATTTAGTGTCTAAAAATAAATTACCCGAATCCGAGGCCGTTCATTATTTTAAACAAATCATTGAAGGTGTAGCATATTGTCATTCCTTCAATATTGTGCATCGTGATTTAAAACCGGAAAATCTCTTATTAGATAAAAAACATAAGATCATTAAAATTGCAGATTTTGGGATGGCTGCTTTAGAATTACCAAATAAACTATTAGAGACATCATGTGGTTCCCCACATTATGCATCCCCAGAGATAATTATGGGAAAACCTTACCACGGGGGACCAAGCGACGTTTGGTCTTGTGGTGTCATTCTTTTTGCTCTATTAACGGGCCATTTACCCTTCAATGATGATAACATTAGAAAACTGTTAATGAAAGTACAATCTGGTAAGTTCCAAATGCCTAACCTATTATCCAGCGAGGCAAAGGATCTGATATCAAAGATCCTTGTCGTTGATCCAAGGAAAAGAATTAAAATAACGCAGATCTTAAAACATCCATTGATAACAAAGTATGCACAGTTCGATAGAACATATTATGGTGTCTCCAATTCTACATCTAATTTAAATCGTTTAAATAATATGAATCCATCTATTGTCAATATTGTTTTAAGACAGGATATCGATGAATCTATCTTAAGAAGTTTGCAGATCTTATGGCATGGGACACCGAGAGACATTATTATAGCTAAACTTTTACAAACACCCTTATCTGAGGAAAAAATTTTTTATTCATTATTATGGCAGTATAAACAAAGACATACAGAATCGAAAAATAATTCCAGTCAGGATACTGGTTCTACAAAAAAACAAATGGTATCAACAAGTAGAAATTTACAAGAACCAATAAATGAAATTAGTATAATGCCAAATAAAAAACCTAACTTGGAAATTCATCTTGAAAACAAAACACAGATACAAAAAGACGAAAATGAAAAGGAGAATAGCTCAAATGATGGTTCAGATCATGAAAATTCATTTGATAATATTCCAAAGGTAGAGTCTACTACCACAAACAATAATAATGATACACTTGCTACACCTAAACTAGAACAGAAGTCTCAATTCAGTATACCAACATTAATGGAGGACTCAATTGGTGACGATATTATTAGTATTCCAAGATTGCCACCAGCAGTTCCCGCTTTCACTGTATCCTCTTCTAAAGTATTTAAAAAAAGTGGGTCGATAATGTCACTACATTCAAAACGGTCACTGAAAAGTCCTAGCCCTAAGAAATATATACATAAATCTGAATCACGTAGGTCATTGGTCAGACCAAAAGGAAGAACATTACATAATTCTGAATCTAAAAGATCTTTGTACTCTTTACAATCTATTTCGAAGCGTTCTCTAAATTTGAATGAATATTTGATTGATGAAAATAAAGAATATGTTCCTACTTCAGATTTATCTATATTACCAAAAGTTGATTCCAATAACGAATTTGCTATTCTTTGTGAGCAACTATTATTTGGGAATGGTCTTGATAGAATCCTTGAAGAAGAAGAAGAAGAAGACCAGGTAGTAAGTAAGAAAGAGAAAGGGAATGAGGAGATGAATGTTGCAACCCTTGACGGAAATAAGGATACTGATGAATTAGTCAGATTACTTGATAATTCTAGTCTTGTAGTAACCTCATCACCTATTAAAAAAACTAACCGAGTACAGGAAGTGTCTAGAAAGACATCAATATTGGAAAATCAATTGTTGGAATCTGCAAATAATAGTATTGAATCCTCTTCAGGAATCTCAGGGCTACCGTCAAAAAGTGCATTACCGTCTCCTACATATCAAAATACCAAACCTTATGAACATAAAGAGTTACAATTAAGAATAACATCTGTTCCCATGGAACAACCAAACATCTCTTTAGATCCACGTAGAAATGTTTCGCAACCGGTAAAATCTAGTGTGTTCGATACTCTGATGAAATCACAAAAAAGGAGTAGTAAAAGCTTTAGCTTAAAACAAGATAATCAAAAATGGTCTAATTATACATCTAAACTAAACAAAGAGAGGAAGCTTATCACGCATAACCCTTTACCAAGGAACAAACCAGTTTTGAATATGAGTTTTAGTAAGGATGTAGACCTGATTGACACTAGTGTTCTTGCGCAATCCAGCACTATACAGCAAACAGAAAAACCATTACTCTCCTTACCATCTACTATGTTAAGCCAAACTACAACTTTTAAGGATTTAACTAAATTTTTGGAAGACATTGATGTAGATGATGAAATGGATACAAAGTCTACTCCAATATTACCAAGAAGGTCTTCTCGTCGTTTAAATAAGCCTACACAACCTGCAACTATTACTCAACAATATTTACAACCAGATAATGAAACTTTCCATGAAGATACGGATTTATCATTAGCACTGGAAATACCCACTACTACCATGACAGCACAAGTTATTAGAATGAAACCCACTACTAAAATCGTGGATGCCAACGCAATATCAATGATAGAAAAACCATCAATACGACCTTTTACTTCTGATGATCATGAATCAATTAATATATTCGAGGATGTTAGTACAACAAGTAATTCAGATGCAAATACTTTGAATGATGATACCATGTCAAGTGACTCAACATCGATTTCACGCATGCATCATCGTAAAAAAGCAATCTCTATTGATACTCTAAATACATCTAATATAGTCCTGACTCCACAGACAAATGTTCGTGTTAGTCTTTACGCAGGTAAAACTTTGATGCCAGCGAAGGATAATGCTACTATTGAACGTGAAACTACAGAGGAGATTATTTCTAGATTCCAGTTAAGTTATAAAGATATTGGTAACAAAAAATACGATACCGAAATTAGGACTCCCTCAGCCAAAACGGAGTATTTGAATAGGGAAAATAATGTAAGCATGGATTATATGTTTAAGGATTTAGAAGAAGATCTAGAGTGGCAAGATGAACCATTAAGTAGTAACAACTCTGTAGTAGAACATGCCGACAAATCTAATCAATCAGCTACAAAAAAGGATGATGCCACCAATAATTTAGGAAATGTTAAGAAAGGTGATAATCGTGTTACCATGTTATTTGATGAGGAAGAGGAAGAAGAGAAGGAGGATAATGAGAGCCACTATGAAGGAAAATATGGGAATGAGGATATAAATACCAAAAAGAAAATAAATGATGCTTATGAGAAGATAAATAACATGATAAACACTTCTGAACAACATGTTGGATTATCTAACAACATTTCTGAGGTTAGAGATAGTATCAACGGAGATAAGCATAGTGACAAAATTAGTACAACTCAACAAAAGAGACAACAATATCAACAAGTTAATCCAAGACATATGTTAAAAATGAGAACAGCGAAACCAGAATCAATGGAAGCTGGTTCTAAAAGAGTAAAACGTCCTTCTTCTAATTGGTTCAATCGTATGATCAAAAATATTAAATGGAGTAATAAGAATTCAAAAAGTAAAAATAAAGTGAATTATACTGGCAATAGTAGTAAAGCAAATGCTATTGTTAGTTAATCATAACAAAAATAAATCTGGTTTATAAGGCATTTACCTTTGAAAAGGAAAGAATTTGTAAAAAAAAGATTGTCATTAGATATAAGAAATATAATAATGTTCCTTTCAAATTGATAGTACTTATTGAGAAGTAGAAGGATATATTGATATCAATTGACCTATAATTCAATAATAAGAAGATAATCAGTTTGAAGGACTTTACGGGTAATATGCGAGAATGAAATGATGATGTATATTTCCTAAGAAGACACTAGAGTATATTTGGATGTATCGTTTTTTTTTTGTTTTATTTTCCGAATATTTTGGTTAATGATTGTACATTTGCATTTCTAACTAAATAAAAGGATTTTAATATATATGCATATACATATTTAGATATAATTCTATATAATAATGGTAATGTTGTGGGGAGCAATAATTAGAAGAGATGTAATTATGATGTTTAGTGGATTGTGAAAATCAACGCTTACGTTGTTTTTTCCATTTGAAAGTTCTTACACCATCTTTAACAATTTTTTTCTTGGACCGTTCTTTAATAATTCATTGTTATAATTCATTTTATTTTCTAATGATAAAAGTTCATTAGACCTTTGGATATGTCTTTTAATATTATTAGCCAATTTTAAAGATATTCTTTGTCTTTTTTTAAATCCAATAAAGGATCTCGTATAATTTCTTGAGAATCTAATGAAGATAACTGATCGAGAGACAATCTATTTTCTTTTCTATCCAACAAATCCTTTGTTGTATTAAAAAATCTCAGTGGATCAAATGAGTCTAATTCATCCTTAGAATCCACAAAGACTTTATGGTTTCCTTTTGATTCGAATTTCAATTGATTCTTCAATTTATTTATCTTTGCAACTTCATTTAGTCTTAAAGTTCTGATATAATTAACGTCTTGTGTCTTTAGAAGTTTAACTTGATCATTAGTTAAACTTGATGACTGATCGTTTGAATACCTAGATTTAATTAATAAGCCGTCACTTCCCAAACGGGCTTTGTTCATAGCATGGTAATATTCATCAGGATTACGTTGTTTTGCCTTGGCCTTCAAATATTTTAAAGTTGTTTGTTTTTTGTGATAATCTTGACTTCTCTTTTGATAATCCTTATGTTTCTCTAAGAGACCCAATCTTTTTCTATCATTTAGTTGAGATCTTTCTCGATGTTGTTTTTTTTGAATATCATGAACCAGTTTAGCCATTGCTTTTTTGTTTTTAATCGATTCAATTCGGTGGAATTTCTATCTTTTCTCTATCTCTGGACGTGATAATGAATCTTTATGTGTTGCTTGAATATTCACTTGCAATTGATGTGGTAATTGCTTCAACGAGACAAAAAAAACCAGTGAGCTGAGAAGATGAGATGAGATGAGTTTACTTTTATAAATTTAACAATTTTTTTTTTTTTGTATTTTACTCAAAAGTAAAAGAGAAAAAAATTTTTTTTTCTCTTCTCTTTTTCTTCCTTTTGGTTCATCTCTGCGATTTTTCTTTTCTTGAATAAACCCAATTTCTGTAAAGATGACAAGAGGGAAGAGAGAATACTGGATAATAGTGTTGAGGGACTACAGTGTGTGTGTGTGTGTACTTGAACTAGGACCGTACTGTGTACTGTACTGTATTGGTGTATAATAATCGTGATTGTCTGAAGATTAAGAATCAAAGACGACAAGCACCATGAGTTTAGCACCGGGAGTAGATGTGTGGGTAATTAACTTTTTAGTAGCAGGCAAATAGATACAAATAAAAATCAGTATAATGGCGAGACAAGAGTTTATACCTTATAGATATGGATTGAAATGGGCAGTTCAAATGAGAAGAAATGCAATCATTATATCTCCAGATAACAATTACGACAATTTGAAGATAGATGGTTCGACTGTAATATGCAATATGACTGATTTGAATAATAATAATAGTAAGAATAGTAATCATAATATCTATATAATACCTAATATAACTGAATGGAATATTGACGACCAGAAAATGTTATGTCATTATATTAATGATCATATGATGGATTTCTCTATACGCAGTTCTCATAGCAATGACAGTATGAAGAACGAGAGCAGAAAGAATGATACCATGTTTATTTGTTTAATACCTAGTTTTGAGGCACGTTTCAAGATAATGGACTGGCTATTACATAAATTCTGGATATGCTGTGAAGAGGAGAAGGACGCCAAGAAAGGGGAAGGAACGCAACATAACAGTAACAACGACACTGAAAAAGGTAAGAGCATAACAGGACCATTACATGTCAGTCCAAGCCTAATACAATATATCAAAGACTTAATGATCCATCTCAGAATGCATCGATTATTGGTGCCTGGGAAAGGTGGCGGTATCCATACTGGGACTCTAAACGATATGATTATGTTATGTGGACTCATCAGCTCCAACATCTACGGTAGAGCCTACATTATACCGGAAGATATTAAGCAGGGATTCAAATGGTACATGCCATGGCATATGATACCATTGAAACCAGACCAATGGAGGCTGGACACAAGTTTGTTGTACGGCAGTGATCCTCTCTATGTGCAGCAATTCCACGAGGTTGTGTCCAGTGTTCGAACCGAGTCGGGAGCTCTCGAACGCTGTATAATCGACGATGTTTTGAAAAATGTGATACCGCCGATTTGAAAACAGAGAAAAAAAAATTTTTTATGTCTAACGAAGTAGAAGTAGAAGTAGAGAGTGTATGGAGAGAGAAGCTTTGGCTTGTGGTTGTTATGTAAGGGAATATCTTTATTGATATTACCATATTCCTGGTACAGTGTATACATAAGAAGACCCACCATTCTTTCTTTTCTCTTTTTTTTGTTGCATTTATTCATTTTTAGACACATATACATTCTTTTCACAAGGAAAGAGAGAGATAGATTATTCCAAATTAATTAGTTATTGTATAAAAAGTAACGGTACGATATCTCTTTATACACACACACACACATATAATATATATATATATATATATCATTAGGTTTAACAATGAGTAATATTAGATTTATGAACCCTTGTACCATTCAGTGCGATTCTTGTGGAGAAATCATTCCACCACGTAGGAAGTTTAATGGGAATAAAAAATTATTGAAGGAAAGATATCTTGATAAAGTGAAAGTTTACACTCTATCGTTTCATTGTCCACAATGTCATAATTTGTTAGTTTTACAGACAGATCCACAGAGAGCCGACTATATCACAAAATCTGGGTGCCACAGGTTGTTTCATAACAATAATTCAACAGATAGTATTGACACCACCAAGGAAAATGATGTTGGTAGTGATGATAAGGCAAAGAAGATTGAAGACCGGCTGAAAAGTTTGCAAAGACAACAGTCACAGATGGACGAATTGAGTAAGATCCAGGAATTACAATCAAAGATCCACCAGCAAGAAATGTTGAATGTCATTAGTACAACCCCAGTTGAACGTTTCAACAGTGAAAGTGATGATGGTGTTAATAATACTGGCTCTACAACCAAGCTTGATCCGGAAAATTCGTCATTTCCGAGACCTGAAAAACATGTCTCAGAACAATTTGAGGAAGAGACTACAACCATCAACACTACAGATTTGATTAAACTAAGAACAACAAGCATCAATAACAAGAAGAACAGACACAACAACAACAACAGCAACAAGATACCAAATAAAACTAATCCATCTTTATCATTAGGAGTGATTGTCAAAAGCAAAAAGAAAAAGGGAAGGATTATTAAAAAAGATAAAGTTTGATACAAACTAATAAACACACTGCTCTTTTTTTTTTCTTTTTTAATTCTCTAATATAATGTCTTCTAAATATCCATATCCATATAAATTAAAAACTCCAGAACCTCAATTACAATATGAACAGTTTAATGGTGCAAATTTTGGATATATGCTTTGGAATGTACCAGATGGTGTTGAAAGACTTGGAAGAGTGTTACTAGTTCATGGTTTCGGTGAATATACAAGGATCCAATATAGACTGATGGATAATCTGGCTCTTCATGGTTTCGAATCATTCACCTTCGATCAACGTGGTGCTGGTGTGACTACAATCGATGGTGTCAAAAATCCAAAGGGTAAAACGAATGAATATCATACGTTTAATGATTTAAACCATTTCATCGAATTAAACTTAAAACAGTGTAGAGACTTAAACATCCCCTTATTTATGTGGGGTCATTCGATGGGTGGTGGAATCATTTTAAATTATTCGTGTCATGGTAAATTTAAATCTAGTATCTCAGGTTATATTGCATCTGCCCCCTTAATAATATTACATCCACATACGAGACCAAATAAGATTACCCTCTTATTATCGCCAATGTTGGCAAAATGGTTCTCAAACACCGTTATTGATACAGGATTGGATTTGGATGGTATAACATCAGACTCAGAGTATAGAAAATTTTTGGCCAACGATAAGCCAATGAGTGTACCATTATATGGATCATTTAGACAAATCTATGATTTTATGCAGAGAGGTAAATTCTTATATCAAAATAAAGATAACTATATACAAAAAAATTACTCGAAAGAGGTCCCAATAGTAATTTTCCATGGGGAGGATGATACAATTAATGATCCAAAGGGTTCAAAACATTTTATAGATAATTGCCCAGCTAAAGATAAATTATTGAAACTTTATCCAAAAATGAGACATTCGATCTTTTCACTAGAAACTGATGAAAACTTTGATGTTGTTTTTATAGATTTATTAAATTGGTTAAAGGAACACATATAATCTATAGCTATTGTATATCTATATAACAACATTATTAAAAATGAACAAAAAGAAAAAAGTAGATATATTAACATGTTATTATATGGATCTGCAGGTTGGAAAGAAAAAAAGATATTAGTGGACTTGGCATAAAAAAGAAGTTCTAATATATATATTGAATTTTGTGACTGAAGTAGATCTTTCTCTTTATTTTTCATGATATGGGATGCTGTAGATTAAAAGTTTTATTCATTCTAACTATCTGTATTTTCATTATAGTATATCGTATAATATTCCTCTAGGAATACTATAACAACTCAAGCCCATATTTCTTTTATCTGTATGATACAAAGCAATACGGAGGCATACAATATACATAAGTAAATATTTTAGTTCGTGAAAGATCAGAGCAGGTAACATACATTACATATAACAGCTCAGTTTGCGGATTATACCTATGTAATAACTTATGTAGACTATAAAACAAAAGAGTATGCTACT
The DNA here is from genome assembly GCA_023309525.1 of Arxiozyma bovina. Lineage (NCBI taxonomy): Eukaryota > Fungi > Ascomycota > Saccharomycetes > Saccharomycetales > Saccharomycetaceae > Arxiozyma > Arxiozyma bovina. The sequence goes on from JAKZLQ010000083.1 coordinate 32,260, forward strand.
CAATTTCATATCTAGTATATGTCAATAGTTTATTATATGATTACGAGTACAAAGATGTAAAATACCAAATCATTACAACTTGCCAATTCTTGAGAATAAAAGTCTGTTTCTGTCTGAAAATAAGTATCTTATTTTTTTATGTTAAACCATCGACTAACACCATTGCTGCCATTGTCATTACTACCAATTATGCTATTTCTTATGGTCCTTCCAGTATTAGACTCTTTACCAACAATAAGGGAAGTAATGCGCGAAAATCTTTTTTTTGAGTTATTTCTAGTTACTGTAGCATCTTTATTATTTTTGTTATTAACGAACAACTTATCTCTTAGTGAATTACTATCCAAATTAGTTTGCCCTGAGCTAGATTTTAGACACCTATTTTCATTATTTGGAGATATATCTAAGATACAGAATTTTTCATAATTGAATATATTATCTTTACCAAAAAATGGCACCTCATATATATTTATATCCTGCATATCAATGACTATCTCAATAGTGTCATGAGTTTGTTTCGTGTTATTTTGATTCAACTGTTTTAGGTACATCGAACGACATAATCTTGTAATATATTCTTGATTCTTACTAATATTAGGACTAGGATACTCATTTTCTTCGAAAATACTTATTAAGTTTTTTAATTTATAGTCCAGTAGCATATATTCTTGTTTTATTTCTTCGGTATTGCTCATCAAAATATTTTTGATATCGTTATTATCTTTTGCGTTATCATTTATTTGTAATTGTGATTTAAATTCATCTCCAAAGATTTCTGTATTATCTTTGGTAATATCTTCAAACTCTAAAGCCCCGATAGTCATATGGGATACATTACTGGTGTCCTCTTCTCTGTTAGCACTGTAATACCCATTACTATTATCATTTAATATTCTAATCAATTCCGTTTCATTACAGTGAATATCTATAAAAAACTGATTGTCCCAATCATTACTGTAACCAATATAATTAGCATTTTTATTGTCAATTATTTTTGGATGATTAAATTTAAACTTTTTTGGAGTGAAATCCAACTTCTTTTCGGTTACTTTTTCTATGTAATCAATTAATTCATTCTTATGCACGTTAATAAATTTATTATTCAATGGTGTTAGCCATTTCTCTTTCGCACCAAAAAATGTCAGACTCGAGAAATTCAATAATATTTTACTCAGTATAGTTAAATTACGCCTCATTATTTCTGAGCAATTACCATGAATTAACTTGAAAAGTTGTGGATTTAATATTATTGGACAAAAGAATCTTAAAAATAACACACTAGACACACAATGCAGGGTGATTTCTTGTAATTTATTCTTATCTAAACATAACATTTCTAACTGCTGTCGGATCAATTTTATAATATATTTTATTTCTGTGGGGAGATCATTACTAGTAGTGAGTATAATATTCCAAAGCTTATTTAACCAGCACAAAAGATTATTTTCATTAATTTTCACCTGTTCATCGATTCCATTTTCAGTATTTGGAGTGATTCTGAGTGGGTCAATCTCAAACGATATTTTATTGTTGTTGTTGATAAGATCTTTAATAATTTCGCCAACTGAACTAAATAAATATTCTTCACCAATTCGATTAAAATACTTTTCAACTGAAATGGTGAACAGAGAATTGCCACGAAATATAGAGTTGTAAGTTTGTTCCGCGGGTTTTACTGTAAGTCGGGACGATGAGTTCATCAGATAGTCGTTTCTATTCATTTCATAATTAATAATATTATGGAACCATTCAAGTTCCTTCTTGTAGTATTGAAATATATTTAACATTATTCTTGATAGAGGTTCCATCAAAGAGATATTTTCTTTCAACTTATCAGTCACAAGTTTTAATATTTGGTCCATTGGACACCTTAACAATAAAGATTTAAATTTCGAAAAATTGCTGTCTGCTAATACAATTTGTAAATTACTATCAATCTTCAGACATATACTACCTATTTTAAAGTGTGTATTTTTTATGTCATATATAGGAACCCAAACTTCAGTGTTGAATTTCTTAGATTCAAACATATGTTGATCCATATTTATTTCACTTATAATCTGTGATTTTATTAAGTTTGTTGAACTGTATATATTATGCATTATCCTAAATTTTAGTTCATATATTGGAATAATTTCCTGAATTGTAAATTCCTCTCTCCAAAATGGCAAGTTTGTGTTATGTACTATGGCTGTCTTGGCAATAAGTTTGCCATTCACTAATAATTCTACATGTAAACCATAATTATCATGGGAATCAAAATTAATACTTTCCAGATTTGCCTCAAGAATACATATAGATAGTGTATTCGAGACTCTTAATTGATTGGAATTGTTCATATAACTTAGAGATAGCCTTTCATCTATAGCAAAAGAAGATAGTAGCGAATACCACTGATTCATATCAGATTTCGATGGGAAAGAAAGTAAGATTTCTCTATACGATAGGTGAGTCTTATGATTAGATTCGTACATTCTAAAATGATCATTCATTTTAAATCTTTTCCTAATCTGTCTATTTTCACTTAGAAAGATACAAAAACTGTTTGGTACTAAAGAGAAATCTACACATATAATCTCAGACCGCAATAATGTTGTTGAATCTATTGAATATATTAGACTACCATCAATCTGTGATAATAGTTTTATCGTTCCACAGGGATCAAACATTCCTATAGCTGAGAACCATTTATATGAATTTTCATTTTTATTTTCAAAAAACGGCAATGATTTGGGATCTACATGATTATTATTATTATCATCAACTGTCATGTCAATGCTACTACTATGTTTGTCGTTGTTGTTATTGTTATTGTTACTAATAATATTATTACTTGCAAATATATGTTTGTTTGAAGAAATTGGTCCAAAAATATTTAATTGGCAAATATTATTTGTTGAATCTTTTTCTTTTATTGAGTGTCTGGTGTCATTTTTTTCATATTTAAATAAAGATAATTTATTATACAGTCCAGCCGGTTTCATTGAACTCCACCAAGTTAGAACTATTAGTAATTCTTTGAACTTTGATGTTGAAAATACTTTAAAATAGTAATCATTGGGTTCTGAGGAAAATGTTTTGATATGGATAATTGGGACAAGATCTTGCGATTTCACTAATTTGACAACTGATCCTTGAAGAGTTTTAATAATTGCATGATTAGATGTCTGCCGGAAGGAATCTAGTGCGATGTTTTTTTCATGTATTGATAAGTCGGCTGCAGATGACGTTGTATTGCTGTTTACTATTTCTTTTCTACTTATAGAATGAATCAATGAACCTCGATTAGTAATTTCTAAAAAATGGGTTTTCCACTCTCCAGAATACAATTTACTGCACCATTTTACTTGACCAAGGAACACCCCTCCATTTTTTGTTATGCAATTAACGTAGTCATCTACTGAAAATTGCTGCTGAAGTTTATTTATTTCTTTATCAACCAAATCAATCATTTATTAAATTTATCTATTCTTTATAGTTCTTTTTTTTTTTTCTAATCTATTTATCCATTTATTTTTAAAGATACTTAAGTGGTGTCCCTTCGACCTTATAGGGCTTTATAATTGAAATGTGTAAATTTTGTAATGAGCAAACAGTAGGATATCCCTATGGAGTTGGGATTGCAGACATAGTTGACTTGGTTGCAAGTGACTTAGTCGAAGCACTTCTTCAATAGGTTTATTTCAAACTATACTGAAAAGTTATTGGGTAGCAAACCCTTTCATCAGTAAAATAGGGATGTGCTAGAAAAAAAAAAAAAAAAAAAAAAGAAAGCAATAAATAAGAAAATATTTCCGCAGATTCTTCTACAGTTTTTTTTTGTCGGGAATACTCCGGAATTTGTGGAATCCACATATTTTCCCCCATACAAAAAAATAAAACATAAGGTACAAAAGACACCGTCAAAGTAAATGAACTTGAAACCAAAATAATCAATTTGTGTGATAGCTTTTAGTGTTTCACATAGAGTTGCATTCATGCCCTCAAAGTTCAAAGTAAATATTGAGATACTGTTCAGAGTCAATTGTGAAAAACTGTATTATCTGTAGTAGAAATAGTTTGAGATAACTCAGATTATTGAGTAACGTGAATAATGTCTATCATAATGAAAACTTCCAACCAGAATGTCAAGATATAACCCGGACTCAAGAAAATTTATGTGCGGAATATTATGATCTGATTTCTTTTGATAGAAAAATTTTCTCTTGAAGATTTTTCTCTATTCGTATAAAATGTAATGTTAAGAAATACATAACTAATTCTGAATCTTGTACTTGTATATTAATAAGTAAATTAACTGTATATATTAAGAATAAAAATAAGAAAGTTGCTTTTGATTAAAAG
>JAKZLQ010000158.1:0-108343 GCA_023309525.1 Arxiozyma bovina
ACCATGAAATGGATGGGAAACCATGTTCTCACTGTCTGAGTATAGAAAAGACTCCTGAATGGAGATCGGGTCCCTATGGTAGTGAACAAAAAATATGTAATGCGTGTGGATTATTTTACAGGAAACTGAAACAAAAATTTGGTATAGATAAAGCTAATACAATAATGGTATACAGGAAATTGAAATGTGCTACTAATAGAAGAGTACCCTCGGAATTTGACGTCCCGTTGGGATTTATATCTGAACAACCACAACAAGAAAAACAGCATACGGAATCATGGTGTGATCAAAAGAATCAAACTGCAAGATCAAAAGACGTGAAAAATACGCAATTAGTATCTCCTGTGGTGACACCTGTAATCAAGGACTCAATAATACCCTTGAATTCAAATGATCTTTCCTCAAAAGATGATCCCCATAATAAACCGGCCAATAGTTTTGAGATTGTTTTCAATAATTAATAACTAGATACAATAGTAATGTCAACCGATAGATATTGATAATTATAAGTCTGTATCCATATATTTTTAAATATATATAATAATTTATTTTTGTCTGAGATAGTGCTGGATACACCTAAGTCAGAGATTACAATTTGTGACAGGTGACAGAACACTTCTGACTGTGACTGTGGCTGTGGCTGTCGCTCTAGCTCTGTTTCTTCTGGGTTACATGCAATCTTTTTTGATCTAACATTGCCTGTTTTTTAAGTACAAAGATGGGGACAAATAAAAATATTTTTTTCTTGGATATTTTTATGAAGAAGTTTCCCAGATTTGTTTGAGTGAATTTTCTTTTGTTACTTCGACTGCAACATAGGGTTGTGTTAATAAATGTAAAACACGGTTCAATTTTTCTTTAGGGTAAGCAAATGTATGCTTCCATTTTTTTTATTTTTTTTTTTTAATGAGAAAGTAAACAAAACAAAAAGTAACATTTCTTATATAATAACGATAGACATTATTATTTGGAAATCCCAGTAACTCCGCCACTGTTGACAATGAATACATAGAATATTGATACTCATAAAGTGAGAGTTTATATAGTAATACTGTAGATAAATTTAAGTAGTAATATTTCAATCAATTATCGACTGACACTACTGTTCCGAATATCCCAAATTACGTATCCACATGTTGTTTGTTGTTCATGTTCAGTACATAATCTTGGAACTGATAATTAAGATTGTCAACTAGAATATATATATATATATTGACCATAAATGAAAATACAAAAGTTACACGATATGGAACAGTTAGAATCAACTTTGTTCCAGAAGACGCATTGTTTGATATTTAAACCCTCTAATAGGGTTGTAGAGGAGCCCCAAATTCCCATTCCATATTTTCATGGTCGTGTATATGAATAAAGTCTTGAGTGGTAATCAAATAGTGTGTCCTCTATATGTCATTCTAAAAAAAAATATTTTATTCATATTATGCAAGCCTATGGTTTGATATTTTCTAAAAATCTACTCTGCAAGTTTTCTTGACCTCGAAGTATATGTTGAAGATCTTCTGTTATTTTATTTATTTATTTATTTTTTTTGATTCAAAGATGTCCCAGACAGAGACTCGATTACTCAATAAGGAAATATTGAAAATTTTTTAAGAACCGATGAGGTGAAGAAGTTAAAAAAGTGACACTACATTCTTCTCTGTGTATGACACAACATAAGTTTCTCATGTTACTCTGAGAGGTCGTGTAAGGTCCATGGTGTATCCGTATTCGAATGGACCTAAATCAGTTGCCCCCTCCCTATTTCTGTATGATTTATTCTCTCTAGATCGTGGCGGTTTCGACCTGGCTGTATATTTAGTGTATTGAATATTATTACTTTTAAGTGGACAGATAGGCATTTGATTCATTTTTGATGACTGTTTCCAGTTGGGATAAATTAGTGAATCAGAATTTGGATTCAGGATCTAGTTCAGAATCTGATACAAGTGACGAAGATGTCCCCTTGTCTCAGGCATCTACTGTTAAACAAAAGGAACGGATTTTGAAACATGCAATTACGGAACCATCTAACAATGACCACAGAATGAAAAGAGAAATGACAAATTCCAAAGATTCTCAAGTGGATGATTCAAGTATGGGATCATTTAATGTGTTAAAAGCAGAATATGATAGTGATGGACCACTTTCAGCTATCTCCAAAGAGGAGAAGAAGAAAAATAAGAAGAAAAGGAACATTAGTTCAGTGGATGATCATAAGTCACAAGACAAGGGTATAGATAGTGATACATCATTAAAAAAAATTAAGTTAGAGAAGAAGCAAAAAAAAAAGAAAAAGAAGAAAGAGGAGAAGAAGGAGAAGAAGAAAGAGAAGAAAGAGAAGAAAAAGGTTAAAGATATGGAATTGGTACAAGAAAATGAGGTTAAACATAAGGCGGAGGAGACAAAGGAAGAAGAAGAAGAAGAATATAAGTGGTGGGAGAATCAAAACAACAATGATGAGGTCAAATGGCATAGTTTGAAACACAACGGTGTGATGTTCCCACCTGACTATGAACCATTGCCATCTCATGTTAAATTGTACTATGATGGCAAACCTGTAGATTTACCTCTTGAAGCGGAGGAAGTGGCAGGTTTCTATGGTGCTTTATTGGAGACCGATCATGGTAAAAACCCAGTATTCCAAAAAAACTTCTTTCATGATTTTCAACAAGTGTTAGCAGATAATGGCGGTACTCTAAACGGTATCAAGATTGAAACTTTTGATAAGTGTGATTTTACAAAGATGCATAAATATTTTGAATTGAAGAGACAAGAAAAGAGAAAATTGTCACCGCAGGAGAGGAAACAGAATAGGCTGGAGAGAGCAAAATTGGAAGAACCTTATAAATTTTGTGAGTTAGACGGTAGAAAGGAACAAGTCGGTAATTTTAGAGTGGAACCACCTGATTTATTTAGGGGACGTGGTGCACATCCAAAGACAGGGAAATTGAAGAGAAGAGTGTATCCAGAAGATATCACTTTGAATCTTAGTGAGGATGCACCTATCCCTGATCCGCCAGCGGGGCATAAATGGGGGGAAGTCAGACATGATAACACGGTTCAATGGTTAGCTATGTGGAAAGAAAATATATTTGGATCGCATAAATATGTTAGATTAGCAGCCAATTCATCATTAAAGGGTCAAAGTGACCTTAAGAAATTTGAAAAGGCAAGAGAATTGAAATCTTATATTGATATAATTAGAAAGGATTATAGACGCAATCTAAAGAGCAAACTGATGTTAGAGAGACAAAAAGCCGTGGCTATATACCTTATTGATGTATTTGCATTAAGAGCTGGTGGTGAGAAGTCTGAAGATGAAGCGGATACGGTTGGCTGTTGTTCTTTACGGTATGAACATGTTACATTGAAACCACCAAGTACGGTGATATTTGATTTTTTAGGTAAGGACTCAATCAGATTCTATCAAGAAGTGGAGGTAGATAAGCAGGTTTTCAAAGACTTAATGATTTTTAAAAGACCACCAAAACAGCCAGGACATCAATTGTTTGATAGATTAGATCCATCTATACTAAATAAACATTTACAAAACTATATGCCTGGTTTAACAGCAAAGGTGTTCCGTACATACAATGCATCAAAGACGATGCAAGATCAATTAGATTTGATACCAAATGAAGGTACCATAGCGGAGAAATTGTTAAGATATAATGCAGCAAACCGTACAGTGGCCATTCTTTGTAACCATCAAAGATCAGTAACAAAGGGACATGCACAAGCGGTGGAACGTGCCAATTTGCGGATTGAAGAATTGATATGGCAAAAGATTAGATTCAAAAAAGCTATGTTACAAATCGACCCCAAATTGAAAAGAAGGGTGAAATTTTTCAAAGAGATTAGTGATATCAGTAAGGAACAAGAGGCACAGATCCATGACCGAGTCATTAAACGTGAAAAAGAGAAATGGACGAATAAATTTATTCGTGATAATGACAAAAGAAAATTTGAAGGTGAAGAATTATTACCGGAAGAGACCTTAAAGGGGTGGTTAGAGAAAGTTGAGAAATTACGTCTTCAATATGAAAGAGAATTAGAGACCGGAGTAATAGAATTGAAGCCACGTTATAATACAGTTGAGAAATGTGAGGAACAGGTAGAAAAATTGGAACAAAGAATCAAAGTCAGTTCAATCCAACTACAAGATAAAGAGGAAAACTCTGAAGTGTCTCTAGGGACTTCAAAGATCAATTATATTGATCCAAGGTTATCAGTTGTCTTTTGTAAGAAATATAACGTTCCTATAGAAAAAATCTTCCCAAAGACGCTTCGAGACAAATTTAAATGGGCAATCGAGTCAGTTGATGAGAACTGGCGTTTCTAAGCCCACACATGCATATTGTATATATATATATATATACATACACACATACATATAAATAAATACACATGTTTGATAGATCAAGATACAGCACAGATGCATACGTGTAATCATGTGAATATACACACGTACAGGTAGTACGCATATGACGATGCTCTTTAACCGTTTCATTATTTATTCTGTTCACCAAAGCTTGTTCCCTTCCCTTCCCCCCCCCCCCCGCGCCAGACCTCCATGTTCTTTCGACTTTTCCGAAGTCCGGACTTCTCGGATTTTATTGGTTGCAGTGTGTAAATTTTGGCAGAGGAAATTTCTCGAACTCGAAAGTGGCGAAACACCGAGATCGCAGAAGATGCCTCGAGGCAGGAAAGATGTTGTAGAAGCCTTTTGCCACCTTCAGATCGACTAGTTTCCACTCTGTGCATCTCTCTCTACACAACACTGGCATTCATTGCAAGAGAGATGCACATACATACACACACACACACACACACACTCTCTCTCTCTCCTTCTCTTTCTCTCTATCTCTTTTTCTCTCTTTCTGTATATATATATATATTAGAGAGTGGGAAAGAGGAAGAGAAGTGGCAATTACACTTACTTAGCTAACTACACTTGCTAGGCTCGATACGGCACAGATCAATACAGATCCTGATAATAAAATATCGTTATTAGAGTCGATATATTTATAAGATACCAAGACATTTCACACAGTTTAAATAACATTTACAATAGAATAACATGGCACGTACCAGAGGAGGTTCCAGAAGTTCTACCAGCGGTGGTATGTTAGGCAGCAGAAGACCTATGGGTACCAGACAAAGTTCCACCATGGCTGCTCCTGCACCAACCCATTCAGCACCTGTCCAAACACATACTCCACCTCCACCTCCACCTGCACCAGTTGCTGCAGCTGCTCCTCCTACTACTACTGCAGCTGCTCCTAGTCAGCCTGGTCTATTCAGTCAGATGGCTTCTACAGCAGCTGGTGTGGCTGTGGGTAGTGCAGTTGGTCACACCATCGGTGCAGGTATCACCAGTTTATTCTCTGGTAGTGGTAGTAGCGATGCAGCACAACAAACCAACCAAAACCAAACCCAATTACAGCAACAACCAGTGGTACAAGATGCTCAAAAAGCTGCTGCTGGTCCATGTGAGATCGATGCTAGAAACTTTACAAGATGTCTTGATGAACATAATGGTGAATTGAGTCCCTGTGATTACTACTTGCAACAATTGAAAGCATGTCAAGAAGCTGCCAGACAATACTAATTTCTCTTTTATTGTTGTGATCATTTGTTACCATATATATATATGGGGGTAAAGATATATTCTTAAACAGCTTCTTCTTCTTCTTCTTCTTTTTTTTTTTTTTTATTTTAAAATTAAATACCACATAAACACATACACTCACCCTCATACACACACATATATATATAGATTATTTATTATAAATAGTTTTATGTATTCTTTTATACTTGTAAAGTGAAGATTCTCGCCTGTCTATCTGCTCTTTTCAACCGCGCCACAACACGGACAGTCACATACATACACAGAAAGGCAGACTCCATATGCGAGTGGGTCTATCCTCCAGACTTACGTCCATGTGTGTTTATGTTATTTCATCCAGTTTCTCTGGCATTGCCTTTCTTTTTTGTTCTCTGTGTGTGTGTGTGTGTGTTTTTTTCCACCTTTCTTTAAAGTCGCAAACTGCGAGGGGGAAGGAAGGAATCTGAAAGTAAGTCCAAATGACTTCTCGAGACGAGACCCCCTTCCAATGATAAATAAATGAGTCTGCAGAAGACACAGTTGTAGGTGCTGAGGGACAGGAAGCTAGTCCAATCCTGGCCACTTGGAATCCCGAGACAGACCCCTTGCTTGTAAATAACAACATAATACAAGGGGAAGAAGGAATATACGATACATGCATCCCTGTATTATATCTTGGCTAGACAAGAAGAGTTCTCCATTATCGACAAGGGCAACTATAGACGCAGAAGCAATAAGAATAGGAATAGGAATACAGCTTTACCACCAAAGATGACTTTACCAAGTACAATATTGAAATATGGAATTCAGTCAGGTAAACTAACAAGACTGATGGTTCCAACTATGATGCTCTGTGCGCAGAGAAGTTTTACTCAAACGGTCAATAGATTAGACTTACAAGTAAATCGCATGACATTAAAGGATTTAAAGGACGAATGTCGCAAAAGAGGGTTGAAAGTGTCAGGCAGAAAACATGAATTACAAGAAAGGATCCAGTGTCATGACCTGAAGATGAGGAGTGGTGGCACTAATATGAATGTTGATGTTATTAACGAGAATGATTTGATCGACATGAAGAATCAAATCAATGAGGCAAAATTACAGGTACAAAGGATTGAAAAGCAAATTGATGACGTCAGCTATGAAGTATCACTCCATGAAGAATCACAATTAGAAAAACATCATTTAGAAGAAGATTCCCAAGAAGTCAACGCTATGGTAGATGAATTGAAAATGGTTCAAGAAATGTTAGATTCATTGAAATCTCATGCTAAGAAAATGGATAAAGATGTCACAGATTTTTTAAATAGAGATGGTGGGGATATTACCTATGAGCCATTATTAAATGAAAAGGATCTTCATAAAAAAGCACATCTAGAGGAAGATTGTGAAAACGTGGATTCGTTGAAAGAAGAATTAGAGACCGCGCGTATCCAAGTGGAAAGATTACAACAGATAATCACTTCCGAATTAGAAGCTGCCATTAAAAGAGCAGATGAAATAAAAACTACAACGACAAGTTCCGCAACAAGCTCTACAAATGGCAGTTCTATCAACACTAGTAAATCCAATTCTTCCAATACAACTAATGGAACGAAAGGAAGAAGTTATTTGCTGAGTGTTGTCGGTTTACTGCTAGGCTTGGGATGGATTTTCCAAGACTCTTTCGTCCATCAAGATGACCAATCTACTAGTCAACAATTTGGTGAATCAAACAAGAAACAGAACTGATCCATTGCATCCTGTTTCCCCATGTATATCTGTATAAATTAATAATAGCATATCCACGCACAAACGTGCATATGTATATATATAGGATGTGTATGTAGACACTTGTTTTTTTTTATTTTTATTTTTAATACATTCTTTCGAAAGATGTGTATCTGGCATTAGGTAAGTCACTGGATTATATCTTTTGTGATTATTCAGCAATAGTTCTAAGAATTCATCTAGATGTCCATTGGGAGGAGGGGGAGAGAAGGCAAACTAATTAGCAATTCCATATTATAAGTGCAAAGTGGTGTTGTATTTTGTCAAACAGTTGTGCTCTCTTTATTGATGAACTTGCTCTACAATCTTTTGCTAGGTTTTTGACGTCGTGTTTTCCTTTTCCTCTTTTTTATTTTCTTATATATATTTTTTTTTTGTTTCACAATTAATGAATTATTCAAAAGAGAGAGAGAGAGAGAGTCGATATAACCGTTTACAATATACATACACAAGATAAACAATAATATAGAGTATGGCACTAGTAAAGATACTGTTATAGTTTGATACTTATTTGTTATCATCACTTAATATTGTCATACAAGAGTAAGTTGCCAGATATTGTAGCGGGTTTTTGGAAATATTTCGTTATAATGCCTTCAAATGATAAGAATACTAAAATAAAACAAGAAGACACTACGAATGCCGCTAGTGCGCCTACCACCAGCACTAACACTAACACCAACACCACAACAACAACACCAGCAACGGCTAACAATAATTCCTCTGCAACTCCCACTACTAAACCATCGACTCTTCCGAACCAAAATAAGAAACCAACTACAACTACGTCGTCATCATTATCAGCTTCTACCACCAATAAAAAAAATAGTAATACAGGCAACAACAATAACAATAACAGTAATGATAACAACAACAGTGGCACCAACAGTAATAAACCAGTGGGTAATAAAACCCAGACGGATCCAAATAAGATGCAAGATGTTTTACTTTCTGCAGGTGTAGATATAAGAGAGGAAGAGGCTTTATTGACAGGGTCAGTCACTGCAACAAGAAACCAAGCTAAAAACAATTCAAGTAATAGCGGTGGTAGTGGTACTGGTTCGCATAGTTCCATGATAGTCCCACCTCATTTACCATTTTTACATCCAGATCAATTATCTAAATTTATGAAACGCGTTAGTAAAGAACATCATTTTGATCATAACTATTTGAAAAATTTAACTAAAAATAATGGAGAGATCCTCAATATGGTGTCTACTTCATGTGAAACATATATGAGAGATATAATAACTAATGCATTGATCATCTCACGACATCGTCGTCGTGGTGTTCAATTAAACACAGGGAGACGTAGCGAAGTGGCTATTGCGTTAAAATCTATTGCACAATCTCAGAAGAAAGAAGAAGAGAGAAGACTAAAGAAAAGAATTGCTTTAGGTTTAGAGAAGGAGGATCTTGAAAATAAAGTGGACTCTGAGGAGACTTTACATAGAGCCTCGAATGTCACTGCTGGGTTGAGAGCAGGTAGTAAGAAACAATATGGTTGGTTAACTGCGTCTGTAGCGAAACCGACTACATCCACGATCAAATCAGCAGGCAAGATTGCAAATGAGATTGCTGCTCGTGGCGAAAGCGGCCTTAGGTTTAGAGAAGCCAGGGAAGAACCTGGGATTGTCATGAGAGACTTATTATTTGCTTTAGAAAATAGGCGTAATGGTGTTCACAATGTAATTACTAAAGGATATGCAAGAATAAGGGATTGAACATATGTATTGATTTAATGGTCATATATACTCTATGTTGTTGTTTCAGGTGTCATTTTATTTATATCTTTAACAAGGGAAAAGAGTAAATGAATAAATATGTTTATAATATATATATATATGAAGAAAGTCACAAATTTAAATAAAATAAAATATAATAAAAATTCATAAATTCATTAATAAATAGATGTAAACAAATAACTAAATGAGCAAAAAAAAAAAAGAAAAATAAAATGTGGGAGTAAATAAAAAAAGCAAGATCCCAGTAAAATTCTAGCAACAAATATATATAGTATGTTTTAGAAATAAATGGATAATTAGATTAAACCGAAAACAGTAGCAATGACACTTAATAAAGTGAAAATACTATTAGATGGGGAGTTACCAGGTGCACCATTTTTCTTGGATGTGGAAGACAGTGTGGTGGTGGTAGCAGTGGAAGTTGCACTATCCTTATTCTTAGTAGCACTTGTTGAAGTTGATAATGCAGTGGCTAGAGATGCTTCTGCAGAAGATAATTGGGCTGATTCAACGGCAGCAGCACCAACAACACCATAGGCAGCAGTTGTGTTCAAAGTACCATTCCAACAGTAATTAGAGAAACATTGATCACATTCCTTTGGTAGCGTATAATTAAATGCTTGTTGTTTACGTCTTATAATGGCACAACCAATACAACCCATGAAATTGGAATCTTCAGTGAAATTATTTCTAGTAGCAGCCTCAAAACCATTTTGAATCATAGCTCTACGTTCTTTTTCTGAGTAGGACAACTTAAAAGTAGACTGGTTACTATTAAATGAATACCTAGAATTTGGAATGTAGACAATTAACGGTGGGATATATGCCAGATCAGTTAAGTTATTAGCATCACAACCAAAGAAAGTTGGTCTTTTGTTTAGTCCCAGATTAACAAACGTGTTAACGTCTGGAACATATGGAAATGCTGCGTGCTTACCTTGACTTGAGAACTGGCGCTGATATGTGTTGACTAAAGAAGCACCATCTGGCCAAGATTGGTTAGTATCGGCCGAGTTATCCAATGCAAACACGATATCTAAATCACGTTGCTTCTGGATCAAGGGGTTTAATGGGATATTTTGATTATCTTCACCACCATCAACTAAGAACAGATCACGAGAATCAGAGATACTCGTTGAAGCGTTACCTATTTGGAAATCAGTATCCCTGAACGGGTTTGGAGAATAGATTGCAATATCATTATAGTCATTAGATAAATCGGTTAAGAAATGGGTTGCCAAGTCGACAATAAATTTGGGTAAACTAGTTTCATTAATTCTCAATAAGAATTGGTTGAATAAGGTAGACGAAGTGCCGATAATAAATCCGGTGTTATCAAAGCCTGCAATACATTTCCCAGTATTGATTGGTTTACCATTAGAGACGTTAGTGCCTAAATATTTAACATCAGTGAAACTGTTCAAAGTTGGATCCCAGGAACCCATTTCAAATGGATTGAATTCAAAAACAGTTGCATTGAGGTTAATAACTTTAGTCCCAGGGTATCTACCGTCTGCCACAGAGATTGGGAAAGGCATAGCACCATCTTGGAAAACCTCAGCATCACGTAAAGTAGACCACGTATAACCAACTCCACCGCGGTAAAGATCTGGGAACCAGTTGTAAGATAAGGCACGACCCCAAACATCGGCCAAAGAGACATTAAAACCTGCCTTTTGCTTGTCCTCTACAGCATCAGAGATATGATCCCAACGAGACCCTGATTTAAAAATATTGATCCCGCCCGGATTGACAATGGAATGATCAAGATCCCAGATGGATCCGTCCATGGTGAAGTTGTTTACGATATCTTGGACTGAAGTCCAATTATTCCAAGCCAAAGTCCCAGTCAACCAATTACCACCAGACAACCCGGCCAAATAGGTGGCACTTTGTAATAGACCACCCAGACCATGTTCGTTGGCTCCATCAGTTCTATTATCCATAGCAGAGATCATACCGGCACCACTTAACATTGCACGATACCCACCACCCGAGGCAGCAATGCCGATCTTGGGTATTTTACTAGAATTGGTACCGAACAAATCATCTAGGATTGAAGTGTCAGAGAAATCTGCTAATGATCTGTTCAAAAAGTCTTTTAAAGCTTCAGATGTGTAGACTTCTCTTTTCTTTAACCATTCAGTTTCATTATTGGATAGTTGAAACGTAGCATTCCTTACCAAGTTGATGTCATCATCACAGGTAACGTTACCTGGCACATAACTGTTAGTAGGAGACCAAGCTTGAGTTGTTGACACAAGTAACAAAGCCACTGTTAACAAACTCCATTCATTAATGTTCATCATTATATTTTTGACTTAAATAAAATAAAAGAAAAGGAAAAAAAAAGGGGTGTGTTATGGATAATGATGCGATATATGATATTAATGACTTAGGAGATAATAAAAAATTTTTTTGTAGAGTAGGAGTAAGTATTTTTTATGATAAATTAGATATTTTTTCACAATTCAGAGAGAAGTGCAATGGAGATGGGGAAGTGAAACAAAGCAGTACTCTTGATTGAATCAGGGCCAAGGTAACAAAAACAAAAAAGTCAAAAAAAAAAAGATAAAAAAGAGAGAGAGAAAATAAGGAAGAAACGGGTAGTTATAGCCAATCTTCTGGAAGTCCTTACTGTGGGTGCTAACCAAGAAAGAGAGAAAAGAGGTGTTAAGGTATAATAAGATGTTAATATAAGTCAAAAAAAAAAAACGGATATCTATATATTAAACTGTAATGTATTAAAGTGAATCGTATAAAAAAAATTACAGAATGGAAAAGAAATGGAGTTATTCTAAAATAAAATGGATTCTTTTTTTGAGATCAAAAATTAAAGACACCATTTTCTTGCTTTTTTTTCCTAAAAAGGAAATCAAGTGCTTTAATAACAATAGAACACAAAGGAATGGGCCTGAATTAGGGTTTCCAAAGCCTCCTTTACAGTACCAACTTGTCCCAAAAGGGAAATATATTACCCGGTTAGGTAATACGTGTTAAAAATAGTTGCTTAAAATATATAGAAACCCCAATAAACAATAGCGTAAAACTTTTCCTGTCTTGCATTTGCAGGAAGGAGAGGGGTGGGGTGGAAAATCAACATGGCGTGCCTTGGAATTTCTTGCAAAGCCCTAAGTGCATTTTACTCAGAGGATTGTGCAAACAGAGAGAAATATCTGCATGCCCTTGGTTGGAAATGATATACGTTGGTAATAAAAAAAGGAAAAGGAAAAAGAAAAAGAAAAAAGATAATTGCAAAGGTTGATGACAAGTGTTAGAGAGACCATTTTTTGTACCAAGAAGGTTGGTGCTTATAAGAGAGAATAGCTTACGTTGCTACAACAGTATAAAAGAGAGGGTCGTGGAAGAGGATTGGTGGTAGTAACAGCATGGTTAAAGAAGTAAATATAATAACTTTTTCTTAACACATGGTATAAAGCTTGGTAGGATAGTTATACAAAGAGGATTTTTGGTTCATGTTTTTTCATTAAACAAAACTTATTAAACAACAAAAAAAAAAAAGGAAAGAGGTGTATTGATTGATTTAGATGAGAGCAGATCTTTTATTTTTATTCTTATTTTTATTTTTAATTTTTTGAATACATGATAGGTTTGAGTGATGTTAATTTTGATATACTCACTACACCTACATGTCTGTTTGTATGTTGTACATATTATCAATCCCCATTATCATGTAGGAAAAGGTGATAGTTATTTTATATATACATATAAAACACAAGATATTATCAAGTTCGGTATTCTGATGTGTTGTTTTGATGGTGATTAGTTTAGTCACTAGAATATTCTCTGTCGTCACTATCTCTATTTGTATAGTAATTATCATGGTCATCGTACTGATTGCTATAATCATCTTCAACTAAATAATCAGGCATATCCAAAGTTTGCAAGAAACTATTCTCTTCTTCGACTTGGAATGAACTAGATTCTAATTCAGGTTGTAGATGTGACTTATTTATCGTTTGGGGTGCAAGTTGATACCTTTCTTTCTCTTCTCTTTTGGTAGGCAAAAGCGTGTATGTAGACTTATCAGTATCCTCCTCACTCAGACTAGCTTCTGTTTCTTCCTCGTCCTCTTCCTCCTCTTCCGATACACGCATTTCTATCTGTGTCAAACTTCTCATTATATAATCTTCTGGATATAGAAAATCTCCATATTGTCTTGCTTTAGATTCCTTTAAATACTCGATCACTTTACTAATATCATGAGTCACTTGGTTATATAATTTTTCTCTTCTATAGGACACTTTCCCATTGCTTCCATTTAAATAACATAATGATGTATAATCCGCTCTCACCATATGACACATCGCAAGAATAAACCATACCTCACCGTCTTCCATAAATGGTGGACTTAAAATCATTTCATTTATTTTCTCAATTAGTCTTTCTACCCCTTCTTTATCATATCTATTAAGAAAAGTTCCATCATATTCCTCTTCTTGTTTTATTTCCATATTATCCTCTTCGTAATCATGTCTATCCTTTCCTATTTGATGACCTCTTCTAGAGTAAAATATTAGCGAGTTCCATAACCACGTCAGTGAAAACTGTGCCGTATGATTACGTGAAGAACCTCTAAACACAGGATCAGATTGTAGTAAATTAGTCTGATGATAACTTTTCTTTGAAGAGAATACACTATGCATCCATTCTAAAAAATTTAAACATTGCACCGGATTTTCACTTTGATTTAAAATCGCCACACCATACTGCCAAATAGATCTTATATCAACACGCGGTATCCTGATCAATAAAGCAAATATCCTGTACGCCATTGACCAGTTCAAATTGGATATATGGACACGTAATAAAATAATCATTGTCTCTATATGTTTGTCTTGTATAGTAGGTCTTTTATGATGACTTCTTATATTGTCTGGGTCATGTAAATACAAACCATATGGGATCAATTTTTGATATGCTTTTAGACTATGTGTCGTCTGTGCTAGAGGCTCTTTTAATTTTGATTTCGTTTTAGTTTCTATCCTTGACCATTCTGGAAACCTTATTATATTAGTATGCAATGGTCTATGGGTCGTGGAATTTGGATTCATCCATAACTCGTATGTCTGCTGTGGTTTGTGATGGTGACTAAAATACTTCCTCTCATCTTTACTTGATATGAAAGTTTCATCCTCATTTGAATTTTCATTATCATCACTATGATCATCTTCCTCAATTTTTATTCGGTCATTCTCGTCAGTATCACTAATGTTATCATTATTGGTATCTCCTGTTTCAGATTCATCATACTCTTCCCCATGTTTTGCAGACCCAAATGCATCATCTCCACTTTCCAACTCTTGAGCATCTTGTCTATAAACAGTAGTCCATTTGACTTTCTTACTATTTCTTCTACGAATCAAATACTCTTTATTCTCAATATTATTATTATTATTACTGTTAAAGTCTTCGTCTAGAGATGACCGATACTTTCTATCTAAATATTCTCTTTTTAAAAGTTTCTTCTTATAGACTTGTCTTTTATATTTCTTATATTGTTTAGTATGTTCATTGATGTATCTGTATCGTAACTGTCTCTCTCTCACTCGATGTTTATTGACATATGTTAAAGTATTCAACGGTATATCAAACATTGTTGTTGCTTGATATGCACGTTTTGTGGTTCCAATCCGTGGTCTGCCCACCTATTTCTTTAACACTTATATTAAAACGAGAGAAGATGAGATGAGCCTTCATGGTAAAGAGATCATATAATTTCAATTATTATTTTATTTTTTTTTTTTGATTTCTTAAAATTTAGCAATGATGGGAAACCCTCCTTCGAAGATTTTTCTTTCCTTTTCCCTCTTTTGTAGAAGGAAAAATGGATAAACAGTTTTTGAAAAAATCTTAGGTCTTGCCAAAACTGTAACGGTTTTTTACATAAAATAAGTTAGGGTTTACTGGTGTTTATGTTGTGAACAAAGAGAAAGAAAGTAGAGAAACAAATCTTACAATTCCTCCCTAAACATTTTAAGTAACTATATTTTATTTATATAGTTATACACACAAGACTGAAGAATCGTAATTATAGTGAATAAGCTAATGACTTTACCACTTAACCACAACCACTAGCTTCAGTGATATATTAGGCACAGAACCTTATGAATACCAGTAGAAGAGATTAACGATTACTACCAACCCTATAATGCCATAAATATACTACTATGGGATCTTGTCGTAAACATACAGTCAGACCTTATTTTACACCTAATTGAATAATGGAATCTATTGGAATCCTTAAAACAAAGTCACTAATCAAACACAACTGATTATCTATTAAATTTTACCGTGTTTATCTAGTAATTTTATAATTATTCAAGAAACATAATCCTAGAAAAGAGAGTTTTAAAATATATAAAGGGAATTAAAAAAAAAAAAAATTAAAAAGCATCCCTTAATGGAGTTAGTCTCTAACTGATTCTTGCAATAAAATAAACGAAAATTGAAAGAATATTGAAAGAAAAATTTTGTTGTCTCGAAAAGATTCATTACATTAAAGGATCAGGAGATGTCACACTTTTAATTGTTAATATATAGCTGTAAAGATCTTAAATCTTTTCTAAATTCAGCAATATTTGACATTTTGAAATGATATGTGTTTTTAGCTATAAACTTGGATATTATATAAGAAATAATGCTTTATATAAATCTTTATGCTTTTGATTAAACACCTTGCTTATATTTTTTCTTTATATATACAGTTAATTTACTTATTAATATACAAGTACAAGATTCACAATTAGCTATGTATATCTTAATATTGAGTTTTATATCAAGAGAGAAAAATCTTCAAGAGAAAATTTTCCTATCAAAATAATTCAGATCATAACATTCCGCACATAATTTTTCTTGAGTCCGGGTTATATCTTGACAATAGCTACATATTATACTATAAATACGTAGATGGTAAAAGGAGTAAAACAACGAGATAATTATATATAAATTATAATTATTACTATATTCCAGAACCAAGAAAGTACCAAAAAAGAAGAATAAATAATTAAATATATAGTATATAGTAATTAGTTGTAGTATTTAATATTACATAAAAAGATAGAAAGTATATATCTTATGTTTACTTAAATTATGTAATATTTTTAATTCTAAGTTGATTGTTGTCACAACCACAAAATATGTCACAAAAACAGTAAAAATCCTTCATAGACTTATTCTATATCTTCGGGGCGTACTATTAAATTTAAACTAAATACTCCAACTAAGTAATATTGTAATATCCTAGATTTTGATGTTTAACAAAAATGAAGGTAATCGATATTTTCCTTGTAATATTCCTAATCTTTGGGAAAAGATTACTCTTCCTTATCTCTTTTCTTTTTATTCTTATTTCGTTTTTCGTATCGTCGTTGGAGTTGGGAAAAATCTATTTCTCGTTGTCGTCGAAAGAATATAAATGTAGGCAGGTAAATTATAAGGAGTCATGAACCTTGGCCTCTTACTTTAATTCTGGATATTCGAAGATAACGGAAGGAAGGAAGATGAACTCAACAACAACAAAAAGTATTGGCGATTCAGTTATACTTTTATATATCTATTATATTTATTTGTTATCGTTAGTTATTTAATATATTTGTTATTTATCTGTATTCTTAGATACGTCTTATCTTTGAGTACATTGTATTAGTTCACATTTCATCAGTTTCAATAAATTCGAGGAAAACAGTAAAAATCCGTCGATCAGGATTTTATCATTTCCGTGGAAATTAGTGGACGTTATATTCCTAAATATCAAAATCTGGGATATTACATGGAATATTACAGAATTTGCAAAAAATGCGCAAGCCCGGAATCGAACCGGGGGCCCAACGATGGCAACGTTGGATTTTACCACTAAACCACTTGCGCCTAGAAGAGATACACCTTGCTGTGGTTTGAGGTAAAAAAAGTACAGATAATTAATAACACTAACGAACGGTTAGTTAGAACAACGATTATTATACTATCGAACGGATAGTCTGGACAACAATTAATACTCTATCGAACGGATAGTATGGCAATAATAAATATATATAAAGACGTTATATATAGGAACTTTAAACGATTATTGCTTGTTTTTATTTTTTATATACAATATTCTACATACTACTATAAATCAGACACAAATATAATTTTCAGATGACAAGATGATGGACCTTTATATATAATTCATGGGTTGATAATATTCTTGATGGGATGGCGTGATGTTTGTCAATAATTCTCATATTTAACTCATATCAAATATTTGTTTGTATGATTAACTTCTCAATATTGTCTCATTTATGTCTCACAAATGTCTCAGTAATCTTTAATCTCTCACTATTGTTTTTCTCTTATTTTCTGTGTATTGGAAAATCAACCTGGAATTCTTTAACAAACCCTAACTTTTTTGCCTCAAACCAGAACAATTTAATTGACAAACATCATATAACCCTAATTACCAAACCCTAATCGACTTTCATTTTAAGCCCTAATATCAAATCAGTTCACAACATCTTCCTCTCCCAAAGGTTCAGCTAGATTTCTGAAGTTAGATAATAATGAGTTGCGACGATCACTTAGGAGTTGATTAAATTCTTCTAATGTATATTTGCAATTCAACTGTGGATTAACATCTTGAATCTTGCAAAAATAAGTTTGTGTCTCAATATCATAACTTGTTCATAACAAAAGTGCTGTGGTAAAGTGTAAGTGGTAATATAAAATAATTTAATACGAAAATTGTAATTAATATCTAACGGATATTATAATAGTTCGAAGACAGTAATTATTACAAACGGTAAAGTAATTACTATGCGGTCTTAATAGCAAATATATTGAACGGTTATTCTTTTTAACTATATCCAGCTGATATTTATTTTTCTTGTTCCTTACTTGTTGTTGTAGAAGATTGAACATTGTAAGTAGCCCAACTGGAAGTTCACTAGATACACAATCCCCCGAGTAACAACTGAGTGCCTGGGAAGGGAATTGGTATAACCATGTGCACAGCGGTTAGTGTACGGTATTAAACCTGATTGGAGGATTTTCAGAGAGTGATAATTATATCAGATCTTGATAAGAGGCCTTTGATTATTGAGGCATTAGGCCAGAGGCAATTGTCTTATTTAAGTGTGTCTTAGTACTGATATTAAGAGGTAACTCTTAATATCATACAACGACCAAGTTCAACAAGAACAAGTTATAAGTTACATCAGGGTTATTTAATTAGTTTTATATAGAGTCTAAGTAAGAGTGTTTATATTTATACTAATTGATATAATTCATCCATTTAGCCTACAACAACACTTAAAGATATTACCAAATTAAAGATTGAAGAACGAGTGTCATTCCAGATTCTGAGAGTGAAATAAAAAACTCAATTATTCAAAAACATAGTGGACGAAAACATTCAAACTTTTGAAGATTTATTCAGCATAATGTCTTTGGGGTCAACAATAACATTAAGCATCATTTTTCACACATGCTTATAAGGAGAATGAAAGAAAGTATATGGAAACAAGTTAAAAAAGGATTGAATCTAATGTGGTAAACAGAGATAGGAGAAAATCCTCCAAAAATGCAATTACTATAAATATTATTATTGTCGCCGTCGAGAATTTTGTCCATTTACACACTGACTATGACATGAAAAAATATTGAAAATATAGTTCATATACATTATTAGAAAAGAATTACTATTCATTGACATTACCACTTCCAATAATTTCACATAAGATAAAAATAATTTTTAGCAGACTCTAGAACCAGTAATGATGTTCCTGCTTATCGAGATGTAGGAACTATAAAAATTAACATCATAAGATGGGACTAACTCTAAAATAAATGTGTCTATCTCATCAACGAAAAATCTTCTTAACTTCATACATGCCAGGATTGTGGATGACTCTACTTGTGTTAACTTTAGTGGCATTATAGTAGTTTTGCAAAAAAACATCTACAAAATAACGATAACTCAAACAATTATAAGAAACCTTGAAGAATTTATAAAAGGTGAAAGTAAGAAAAAAAATACTTTACTTATTGAAGTTCACTTATGAGATAATCACATACTGGTTCTAGTTATAAGGAAAAAAACTGAGGGATAAGGTATTCAGTAATGTGGATTCAATTGAAAAAAAAAAGTGAATAAAAATTTATTTATATTCTGAAACATGTTATACAAAGAGAACGACCAAACTTTTTTTCACTTATACAGATTCATTGAATCCACGATACTGAACAGAAACAACCAAGATCGTCATGGAGCCTGGGCATCTTTGGCCCAATTAATAATGTGTCTGTGACTACAGATAAATATATGTTATTAATGGTTGGTGATGTTAGCAAGTATCTTACTATCACTACCCATATTACTTCTGCAAGCTAATTTACAAATAAACTTTTGAACATATAATACGTGATTTGCAGTTAATGTTAGAAACTGCACATATTACAAGAAAATAGAGGTTGTTTCAACCACTCTTATCTCAAATAATAATGTTAGAATATTACTGAGATCATTTTTACCGTCTATAATGCCCGTTCTAATTTTGGATCATGGTGATACAAAACAAATGCATATGGGAAAAAAAAAGTTACAGTGTTATGTAACAATCTGTATGATTTTGCTTAGTTATTTTATGTTCCTTCTCATGGAAAAATAATCAACTGAAACTATACAGAACATTACACAATACTGTAGTTTTTCTCTACAACTACTTGTTTTATTTGACATCGATGTAAGGATATCTAAAAACTTAAACGAAAGAACTTTGGGTGAATACAAAGAAGTTTTTACCACTTCCTGAATCTACTTCCTCAGACTTAATGGCATCCTCAGAAGAAATTGAAAGATTAACCAGGAGACAAATGATAAGAGATATTAAAGGAGTTACTATGGATACCAATACTAATGACATAATTAAAGATCCTGTAGATATAGAGCATATAAACTTAGACGAATCTTTTTACCAGCACTGATCATAATAAATTGAATACTAAGTGATATCTATCACATACCATAGAAAATTATCATATAAAATTGATATGGAATCCAACAGTTAAAATAATTCTAATTCCAAGAAGGCATCATGTTATTATCCATCTGAGAATAAAAGTAATTTTTATCCTGGAGAGTAGTAAATTTAATATCTTTATTGAAAATATATACAAGTAACACACAAATTATACTATATCGTGTTTACAAAACAAGTACAAATCGATCGTTCATAATTTTTTAATCCTTTTCTAAAATATTCTTGGAAAAATTTTTTTTTTTTTTTTTTGAAAAATCGTTTGCTTTCTCACGAGACCACAGGGATCCAAAGACAACATCTCAATACACTTCTTAATGCTCTGGTAGAAGAAACATCCATGTGGCATAACAGTCTTTAGTAAAGAAGCACACTTACTATACTATCCGTTTTCTAACATTATAATACAAGTGAAGAAGAAAATGAAACAATGAAAAGGAAACATTAGGATTATTAGAAGAAAGCATGGAAAAAATTTATTAAACAAGGAACAGAAAGGCCTGTCGAGACCCAAAATATTGATGATAAAACTATCAAAGAGACCTTTAAAGAAGTGCAGCAGGGTACATATAATAAAAAAAAATACAAAAAAAAAAAATTCAATAATAGATCAAGATTCAAGTAAACAATTAAAAGTATCAACAAAATCGTTACCACCTTTGACAGAAGCACCATCATTGTCATTACCATAAAAAGCAAAATCAAATATAGATAACGACTCTCCACTTCCATCACCACCAATTTCAAACTCAGACAAAGGTATATCAATACCATCAAATTTTGCATACGACATTACATGAAGATATAACACCTCCATCTGCATCCAATTTCCTTTTTCCTGATGGGCCCCCACTAGCACCTAATAGAATCACAAATCAAGTGGAAATATTACCACAAGAATCATACTCAACAATGCAACCGATACCATATATAAAAGAAGTACAAATAAAATCAATAAATATATTACCAGCACAAAAGACAAGACACTAACTGGTTATTTAAAGAAATCAAAGATGGGAATTTATCTACAAAAAAGGACTGCAAATTATTTAAAAAAATAGATCTGCACATTATGGATAAGCTAAATATAAAGAAGGCAAGTAAACTGCAGAATTTATTAAAAAAGAAGTTTATATCACTTGAAAATAAACACAGAACAAATACAAATCAAGAAATATATTGACAATTAGAACATAGCAAACAACTTTGTGACGAAAATAAAGAGTTTATCAAAGAATGTAACAAGGAACATCGAGTTAAAAATATTTATTCCAACTAAATAATAAGGGGTAGAGCTATTTATTATAAACGTACCATTACATAAAATACAGACTTAGAACAGAAAGAAAAGTTTTAAGAAGCATATCAAAAGACAAAAGCAAAATTTAATTGATATGGAAGTAATTAATCTTGCCGTCAAAATACCTAAATCACAGGTTCCAACAAACCAGATAATAAGAACAAACACTATTTTTACAGTTAAAAGAGATGACACTCATAAAGCACGAATAGTATGCAGAGAGGATTTGCAAGATAGCAGCAGTTCTAATGAAATAGACACATCAGTTTTAAATATGAATTCACTAAAATTATTATTAATCATTGCAAACAACAAAAAAATGTATTTGAGAACATTCGACATTAATCATGCATTTCTTTATGCACCAATAGATACAAAATTATATATTACTCATCTTGAAGATCAAAGATACGTTACACCACTAAAAAAGGCTTTATACGGCCTAAAACAAAGCCCAAAAAGATGGAATGACACATTAAAACATTATATGAACTCAATTGGACTATATGACTCTATTTACTCCCCTGGGTTATTCATATCGTCAGATGGAAATGTAATGATAGCAGCCTATGTTGATGATTGTATTATTGCTGCCTCATCAGATAAATTAATAAATGAATACATTTCAAAAATGAAGGAAAAATTTTCATTAAAAGAAATTGACTTAATGAGGAACAATATTTTAGATACAGACATTTTAGGAATAGATTTGATTTGTAAAAAAAATGAAGGTGTTCTACAACTCAAAATAAAAAGCTACATTGAAAAACTAGCTAATGAATATAAGGATATTACTGATAGGACCAATACGAAGATTACAGTACCATATTTATCCAAATATGAAATAGACCCATGTAAAGATGATTTAATCATGAATAAAAGTGAATTAAAAAAGAAACATCAAATACTTTCAAGAGCTTATAGGAAAATGAAACGATATAAGATCCAGAGGTAGAATTAATTTAGAATATGTACTTGGGGAAATAGCACAGTTCGTATTATATCCACATGAAAAAGTAACAACTGTTACACATAAAATATTAGAATACGTGTATCAGACAAAAGATGTTGGGTTGACGTTCCTAAGAGATGAAGAAATGAATAAAGAAATAAACGTAACAATAATATCTGATACATCCTTGGCCTCAGAATATGATTTAAAATCACGTGGTGGTGCGTTAATCTGGTTAGGAAGAAATTTATTTTATGGATTTTCAAAAAAATCAACAATAGTATGTGACTCCTTCGCTGAAGCAAAACTAGATGCCGTAAATACAGAGGAAAAAATTGTCTCCTATCCATATTAAAGCACCACATCTTGATTTAAGATCAAATTCAGAAGCAAGTGAAGCATCTGAGATCACCGTAATGTTTGATAGATTTTTATGTTCCTCTCTTCTGAAAATAATTTTCATATCTTTCGTTGTATAAACATATTTTAAGATCTTTTCTATAATTTCAAATACCTTTTTATGAGGATATAATACCAACCTAGCTATTTTTACTAACAAGAAACTCTAAATCAACCGCTCTCGATCTTATATAATTTAACTTTCCTATCATTTCCTGTGAATGTTTTACTTTCTTTTTATATTCATCTTTCTTCATAATCAAATCTTCATTTTTTGGGTTTAATTTATATCCACCAATATTAGGTATATTCTCCCATATCATATTGTCATTCATAATCATCGGATAATCATCTTTTAATCTTCTAATATAACTTTCCATACTCAAAGTTATATTTCCCTTCTCATAATTATAGTGCAAATCCATTCCAAGAATGTCTGTATCAAGCACATTATTCTTCATAGTACCAACAATCTTGAGTGAAAATCTGGTTTCTAATTTTTTAATAAATTTATCTAAATCTTGTTCTGTTCTTGCAGCCACAATACAATCATCAACATAGGCTGCAATCATAATTTTACCATTTTTAGAGACAAATAAACCAGGTGAGTAGATACTGTCATATAGTCCCATTTCATTCATAAAATCTTTCAACGTTTCGTTCCATCGTTTGGGACTTTGCTTCAATCCATATAGTGCCTTTCTTAATGGCGTAACCTTCCTTGCATTTTTTGGATGTGTGATATACAACTCTTCATTCAATGTTGCATATAAAAACACATGATTAATATCTAATGTTCTTAATCTCATTTTCTTATTATTAGCTATAATCAAAAGAATTATGAATCAAGACTTAAAATGGATGTTTCAATATCATTGTAACTACTGCTTGCTTGTTGGTCACCTCTACAAACAATTCTGGCTTTGTAGGTGCCATCCCTCTTAATTGTAAAAATGGAGTTCCTTTCTGTCATATACTGTTTGAGTAATGTCTTCTTGTTTATAGAAATATATAAAAAGATCACATTCATATTAATTAAAACGTCTACCTTTTTATTCTGTATTTCAATAAATTTAATGTTATTTTTTAAATCATCATCATATGTAATAACCCAATTAATCTTAAAATTTGACATGCACGTATCTCTTAAGAAATAAAAACCTTTTTCTTTTCCATTATTTGCCAAGCGACAGTTTTATTAGGTTGTCTTTTGATATTCGTGAGGCTGTTACCTGTGAAACTGAGTTTGCAGTATCAAAATACTCTTCTTGTTCCAGATTCACCTCAGTATCTATACTAGCAAGATTAGTAACATTTTCATATTCAGTTTCCCTTTCTTATTATCCATTTCTAAAATCTTTTTGAAAGAATTATTAAAATCTTGATACGATTTATTATTTGCCAATCTAAGTGGTTTCAATGAAAAATTTTAACAATCCACTGGCTTATTGTTATTTTGTATAATCATTGCAATTATATCTTCTTGATCCTAAACAGAAATGTTATTTTTGTTATTGTTTAGCGATGCTTTTAATATATCTTGCTCTTCAATGATATGACGCTCCACTTTTCCTTTTTTCTATTTTCTCTTTATTCAAATTATCATCTTCTGGTTTGAATGTATGGTGATATCGTCTAAAACTAGCTGCTTATCAGTACCTGATTATTTCTCAGTGGTAAAAGTCCGTGATTTTGGGTTTATACAAAGGATAGTCCATTAGTAATTTTCATTAATTCTTTCCATAGTAGTTTCATGAATTTCTTTAAACACAGTAGCATTTGTTAAGATAGTTATTTGAGTTATCCACCGGTAGTATTTTTGTGGAATATGAATTGTCATTCAAATTTATGTATATTATTTATAATTATCAGTAAGAGCCTTTATATTATTGTTCTTCACTGTTTCATAAATATTGATATAAATATATATTGGGTTCCTCATAGAGATGATAACTATATGTAAACATGTTTTATTTGTGTTATTAAGATATCACTCTTTGGTATGTGTATTTAACATTGGACTACTTTATAATTTAAGAAACCTTTTATATTTGAAAAGAAAATTATTTTTTTTACAGAGCTCAAATTAATTGTTGGAGGATAAAACAAGATTTGTCATGGTTTGTGTAAAATGTTGCTTTATATACATTAGTATGGACAGAACAGAAGGACGTATGAGACTGACCATCAATAATGAAGAGTGTGCCAGGTAAATGATTTCCTATTTATTAAGAATAGCACCATATTTATTATATTCAATGATCCCCATTGTCACATATGCAATATTCTAAGAAAAGAATATCTCCAAATGTTTTTTTTAACTATCCATTGATCGACGTGAGGAATTAGACAGACAAATAGTAGAATTAATTTCTGCTAATAGGAACTATCCTACTACTCCTCCGTTTTATAGTTTTCCGATATCATTTGTGAAGAATATGAGATAGGTCAAAGAGATTATATTGTGATTTTAGAAGATTAAATGTAGTGCCAATAGAGCTCAGATTGCCTTGGTCACTGACAAAAGGTGTGTCGGATTGTTTGAATATAGCTAAATAGTTTACCTACAGATGCTAGTAAGTTTGCTGTTGGTGCTATGTTAGAATTAGTAGATGGTGAGAATAAGACAAAAGGTGTTGTTGCTTACTTAAGTAAGGTGCTGGTCCACTATCAATTGAATTGGCCTATACGTGATAAAGAATTCTATGCGATCGTTCATGCGTTAAAGACGTGGAGACATTATCTTGTCGGTAGAAACTTCGATTTATACACAGACCATAAATCATTAGAAACCATTATGAAGAGTACTGAATTAAATAGTAGACTGCAGAGATGGATTAGTCAACTTGCAGATTATGATTTTAATATTAAATATATTCCTGGGGAAAATAACAAAGCAGATGGTTTGTCAAGAATTTCCATTAAGAAGATATGTATCAGTACAGGGAATATGGAAGGGTTTATGGTAAAGAAAATCAGGAAATCATACAAAAACAATCTATTCCTCAACCAGGTGATTGAAATTTTAAAGGGGGAGGAAGAGTGTCCAGTTAAATTAAGAACAATTATCAAAAGATATAGATTAGAAAATGGATTGTTGTACTATGGTGTGATAGATGGATTCCAGAATAGATTAGTGAATCCTACGAAAGATTTGCAGTATGAAATATTACGTACCTACCATAGTTCAAAAGCTGCAGGACATCCTGGTATAAGTCGAACATATGCTAATATTGCTCCATTTTATTACTGGAAGAAGATGAAGAATATGATTACCAAGTTTGTGAAAAGGAGTGGTTCTACAATACGGTATCCCAAGGTTTATTGTGTCAGATAGAGATCCAAAATTTGTTAATTCAATTTGGGAGGAGTTTACTAGAAGACTTGAAATTACTACTGGATTTTCAACTTCCTACAATCCTCAAAGTGATGGACAAGTAGAGCGTTTAAATAAAACAATGATTGAATCCATCAGAACATATGTAAGGAACAAACCTAAATGGGTAGAATATTTACCGTTGGCAGCATTTGCATATAACACAACGCATCAAGTTTCATTAGGTGCATCTCCTTTGGTTGCATTACGTGGATACAAAGAGAGGTTTGGTGGTTTGTACAATCCTAAGTGGGATAAACCAAAGTATGTGATTCCAAAAGGTGATTTAGTGAGCCAAAACGTGCTTAATACTTTGATGTCAGAGATTCAATAAGGGATGATTAGGATATACAGTTGTACCATTAAAATAAAATACAGAGAGGTTTAAAGTAATTTGACTGTGGTGATAAAATGCTTATATATAAGGGTGCTTATTTGAAAAATGGTGTTGGTCATGTATTTTATTATATGTAATTTAACATATTCGACATGGTAAAAAAAAGATTGGAAATCAAAATGTCAAAATTAGGAAAGATGAATTAAGTGCTGAAAGATGTAATGTTCACAATGTTAAATCAATGAAACATTATCTAAGTACAGATACTCAATTTCCTAAGATCCTAAAATCAACATTCGCAGAACTTGGAAAATCAAGTCTACTGTTGTCAGAATATCATGTACTAATATCTTCAAATAACTCGTTTAAATTTGTGTCTTCTATATTTATCGATAGGGTAATTGGTGTCAGTTGATAAATACTTTTTGATTCATCTTTCATCTTTATAAGTGCAATATACTAATGTTTCATATTTATTTGTGAAATCTATTGGCACAGATGATACTATATCAGTTTCATCGTAATCCATATCATGTACATCTCCAATCTGGGTTTTAAATTCTTTTGAAAATACACCAATAATACCCCTTCATTATCCGTTGCATTTAAACTATGGCTAATTGTATGATTGGGTAACACGTGGTTAGTGGTGCTGATTACTTTTCCCTCCTTTGGTATGTAAAAGTAATATCCAAAACCTTTGGGATCTTTTGAGAGTGTAATTGCTCTTTTCCCTGGTGCTTCTGTTTTCTTACTTCTGTGGTCCCAAACCAGAGCTGGAGCACCAAATGGTATAAAAGATCTTAACTTAATTTTCACCTTATTTTTGGATATATTCATTAAAGGTGATTCACCTACATTTTTATTGTAAACACAATTCCTTACGTTCACTGCTGCTTTAGCTGCGTAAGTCCAGAATCTTAATGGAAGTCTGGATTGTAACAATAAAGTCCTGGTATCTTCAATAATGGTTCTAATTCCTCTTTCAGCACTTCCGTTGGCTTCGTGATCTCCAGTAGATGTGTAAATAATATTGATACCATTTTCGTGAGCTATACGTTCAACTAGTTCATTGTCGAACTCTTTTCCTCTGTCCATTACTAACTCGTTCACTTTTGTTTCAAATTGTTTTTCTATCCAATTTATATTGTACCCAATTTGTTCTCCGATTTCGTTTTTATTCTTCTTGACATAGGTTGTTGCAATTACAAATCTTAACACACTATCCACCATGACCAATAAATATCTTTCTCTGACGTGTTCAACAGGCCCAAATAGATCTAAACTCCATGAAGCACCTGGTTCCTTTTGTGAGATTTAATAGTTCATTGAACCAGTGTAGTGAAGGTGTCGATGTAGTTTGCTTGAAGAACATATTTCACACCAGATTTTCCCGCCCTTTTTTTCTTCCTTTATCATTTTCACATCATCAAAATTGTTCATTTCTATAGATTTGATGATTCCAGTGGTTGGGAAATGGTTTAATCGTAAGTGAGCTTCTAATAATGTTATGTTAGGTTTTATAGTCAATGGGTTTATTGGTTTTACTGCTCTTATCTTTTTATCATGTGTCTTAACATCTATTATCTCACATGTATCTACCCATACTGTATTACCTAATTTCAATGTTTTCGTATCAAAATCTTTTTCTTCACTCACTAGTGATTTATAACCTTTTTCTAAGCTGGTACCAGTTTCTTTATATAATTTATCTGCAGACAAAATCATAGCATCTTGCTTTGGCGAAAATAAAGAAGTTTTGTGAGGGGGTATCACTAAAATATGGATATTAATTATATATAAACACTTACAAATTATATAGTCGTTGATTCTAATCAGTAAACCAATTATATAATTCTTATTATGGATATTCTTATTGATTAATCTCTTAGATAGAACCTAATAGATATAACAAGAATGTTATGGCTGATAATTACCTCTGGCACACTATCTCAACAATCAGAGGTCTCTTAAATAAGTTTCTCAGTAATTTGCCACCAATATTAATCCTACAATTGCTCATTCGAATACATTTACAGCCTGGGCCCAGAGTTTCGGCCGTTCCAAGTCCTTCGCCTCGACATCAAGCGTTACCCGGGGACTACGTATTTCAGGATTTCCAATTAGGGCTTCTTACAACTTTTTACTGTATAAAACATATAATTTGTATATACATATATAAAAAGTAATGAAAAAAAATCTATAATTTAATGGTGAGTACCATTACCATGGACGCTAAGATCTCCAAATTCCATCAATTATATATAAAAATGTTATATATGTGAACTTTAGATGTTTATCACTTATTTTTTTTCCCCTACATAATTGCTGGAATTATGAATATTTCCTAAATCATCTGAATACTGAAGTCATCATGTACGTAATATTTGACTACCATTATTTAAGAAAAAAATTTTATATTGAAATAGAAATTAAAACAATTCATTCATAGAAAGTGATAATTAGATTCAAATATTTTATATATATATATATATATTTATATTTATATATTGACTAAAAATAGTCAAGGAGAATTTAATGTAAAAATATCATAAAATAACAATCAAATAAAGGAATATAAATATAATATATCTAACATTACCAATGAGTTTAACAATTGTTTTATAAATGATCAATAATATACTACATACTACTATAAATCAGACACAAATATAATTTTCAGATGACAAGATGATGGACCTTTATATATATAATTCATGGGTTGATAATATTCTTGATGGGATGGCGTGATGTTTGTCAATAATTCTCATATTTAACTCATATCAAATATTTGTTTGTATGATTAACTTCTCAATATTGTCTCATTTATGTCTCACAAATGTCTCAGTAATGTCTCACTAATCTCTCACTATTGTTTTTCTCTTATTTTCTATGTACTGGAAAATCAACCTGGAATTCTTTAACAAACCCTAATTTTTTGTCTCAAACCAGAACAATTTAATTGACAAACATCATATAACCCTAATTACCAAACCCTAATCGACTTTCATTTTAAACCGTAATATCAAGTCAGTTCACAACAAACCACAGGGTTTTGGGCTCGCGTGGCGTAATGGCAACGCGTCTGACTTCTAATCAGAAGATTCTGGGTTCGACCCCCAGCGTGAGTGCTCATTTTCCTTCTTCGTCTTCCGTGATAGTTTAATGGTCAGAATGGACGCTTGTCGCGTGTCAGATCGGGGTTCAATTCCCCGTCGCGGAGTTTTTTTGCTTAATTTTTGGAATCATGATATCGTTTGATACGAAGCGTGAGTCGAATGGAATTTCTTGCAACGTGTTATTTGCACCAAGGAAAGATTATTTGTAGTGTAATGAAACTTACAAGATATAATGGTATCTCGATAGAGGCTACACTGTAAGAAGAACTAGACAAAGTTATAGACAGACGAGCAAGTAGTAAGAATATATATTATTTTTGTATATTAACTATTTATTCTAGTTATTATTACTTGTGTATTTTAGTCCTATAACTAGGTTGGTCTATTTTATTTTTAGAATATTAGGATTTACTTTTATTATTAAGAACAGAGTTATTGAAGTTACTAATTTCTGATAACAATTGACTTAAACTTAATATAGCAATAAAACACTAGAATAGATATAAGATACAGACTCACTCTATATCTTTTAAACGTATTATATTAAACTAATCTAAATACTATAACTAAGTAATATATAGTATATACTTCTTGGTTCTTACTTGGTTGCTTTCTTCTATCTCTTCTTTTGGTTACTCCTGCTCTCTGTGTTTGTATACTTATCTTTTATATTCTTAACTTTTCCATTTACAAGGTTTGTTTGCTCAATTTTCCAAAAAGGAGAGTTTAGGAAAATGTCGATTATCCTCATTTTCCTAAACATCAAAATCTGGGATATTACACTTAGTCGTAATGGTGACTGTCCACTAGACGCTATCAGCAACCCATTGGATCAGAATAAATGGTTCAGACACACCTTTAGAATAGCGTGTTTCTAATCTCAAACATTAATATGCTTATATCCTATTACTAGATTGGTGTGCCAAGAAAAAAATCAGTTACAGTATGACAGCCTACTTTAATGAAAAATAAAGAAAAATAGAAGAAGAGTGATACCATTAGCCAGAAAATAATTATAAAAAAAAAACTGTTGACTTTTCAAAATACTTACTGTTGGTTCGTTCCATTCATACGACTAATCATTATTAGATTATAACAGACAAAGATTGATCTACCTCTGTCTGTGTATATTCTTTTTTTTTTTTTTCCATTTTTATACCAACTATATTTTCTAAGGATTGCTCACTGTGTTTTTAAGTAAAGTTCTGGTGGACAATAATATATTCCCCTGTGCATACTGGTCAATATTGTTGTGTAGTTGGATTGAACAACTGAAATTAGTGGAGAGTCTCTGTCTATTCTTTTTTTATGTGTAGGAAATTGTTATGTATAGAAGTAGACGTAAAAATAGAACGAGTGGAATCAAGGGTCCAAATTCTGCATTAACTCAGTTCTTACAAGAAGAAGGTATTAGTGCAGAAGCTATTAAACAAAGATGGAAGGATAGATTTCATAGAAAAGAGAACCAGGAACCACAGGCAGAAAAATCAGTGGATGATGAACCTCTGAATGAAAGAACTGTATTAGATGAAGGAGAAGAAATAAAAGATTCGAGCAGTGACGACAGTGGTAGTAGTGGTAGCAGTAGTAGTAGTAGTAGTGATGAAGAAGAATCAGAGACTGATAATAATTTAGTAAACCGAATAAAAAGAAATGGGTTTAATGAAGACAGTGATGAAGAAGAATACGACGAAAATAATTCTAAAATACAAGTGATATCTAAGAGTTCAGACAATTTACAAGATAAAGAGTTGAAAAAAATCAAAAATAAAAAAATCTTAGAGAATAGACGTAGAAGAAAGAAAAGAGCAGAAATTTTATTGGATAGAAAAGCAACAACGTTACCTAGTTTACAAGAATTATGTCTAAATAAAATCACTGAGAATATTGTCAATTGGGAGAAACATTCTTCAGAGACAAACAATAACCCATTATTCACACGACTAAGAGAAGACCTCGGTGGTATATCCAATGACAATTTGAATTCTTTGGCCAATGCATTATCCAAAAACAGGGCCCTTAACGATACGACACTGCAGTTATTTTTGAAGACCGATTTGAAATCGTTAACATTCCATGATTGTTCTAAGATATCGTATGAAGGTTATAAGACACTTGCCATATTTTCCCCACATTTAGAATTTTTAACTTTGAATATGTGTGGACAATTAAACAATGAGGCACTAATGTATCTAGCAGAGAAATTGACAAAATTGAAGTCATTGAAATTGGATGGGCCATTTCTAATCAATGAAAAGACATGGGATAAGTTTTTTAAAATGATGGGTGGGAGATTAAAAGAGTTTCATGTATCGAATACACATCGTATCACCGATAAAAATTTGACTACTTTATTGACTACATCACAGACCGTTTTGGAATCCCTTGGATTATCTAGGTTAGATTCAATATCAAACTATGCGATAATACCTCAATATTTACAATGTCCATCGTTCCATACCCTACAGATTCAATATCCATATAATGAAGAAGATGTAACAGATGAAGTTATAATAAACATTTTGGGTCAAGTGGGATCTACATTGAAAAATTTATCATTAGATGGATGTTTAGAATTAACAGATTCCTTTGTTATTAATGGTATGGGTGCATTTCTGTCTGGGAACAATAACGTAAACACTTTATTGGAAACTTTGAGTCTTGCAGAACTAGATCAACTATCCACTGACTCACTAGTATATTTCTTGAGCCAAATATCACTACCTTCATTAAAGACTTTTAGTGTTAGACGTTGTATTCAATTACAAGACCCTGTAATACAAGAATTGTTACTAAATTCTGCCAAAAATTCGTTAGTCAGGTTGGATCTAAATAGTGTGAAATTGTTGACAGCTCAAACTTTCACTCTAATGGAATGTCCCAAATTACAATATATTGATTTAGGGTTTGTTCGTTGTGTTTCTGATCAAGTCATTGAATTATTAGGCAAACAAAATCCACAATTAAAGTTACTTGAAGTTTTTGGTGATAATAAAATTACAGATAGAGTCAAACTGCGTCAAGGGCTGACATTAATTGGTTTACAAAGTGATTCTATATAACATTAATCATTACAATTCCTTTGTGTTTGTTTGTTTGTTCGTTCATTCAAAGCAATTTGAAAGTGTTCTACGAGTGTAAGACAAAAAGACAAAAAAGGGTCTGCTGCTGGAAGAATATTCCACGAAAGAACGTACATCCACTTCCAACTGTCAATTGATTATCGTTTTTATAAATACCCATTACTCTATAATTGTTTGTGTATGTTTTGCATTCTCTGTAAGCAGAGGATTTCTTATTAATATTTATTCACCTAATTTTTCAGGTTTTTTGAAAATGTAAACAACAGCAAAAAAAAAAAACTGTGGAAGTAGATCATCGACATAATAACAAACAACTAGTCTTAAAAGCAGGTATCTTTAAGTAGAGAAGAACCATATACTCTCGAAAGGGATGTGTTTGTTACTCAATAACAAAGGTTCTGAATTATCTTATTACATAAAAAAATAAAAGAAGAGAACTTGTACCTATTTTTTTAAAAAAACAGAAGAATCCGCATGAACGATTCGTCATTTGAAGATGTTGAAACTCAATATACTAAGGATGCTGCAAAACGATCATACCGCACAAAACACTTATTAAATAGAAAGTCCATGCCAAACTTAGGTCCTAATTCTTTGTCTGCAATCAGTTCTGATGCTACAGCCGTTACAAATCTATCGACAGATGGATATTGGAATCAAAACGATCAAAATGACAGGGTTATGGATCCATCTCATGCTAAATACTATGACTTCCAGTCCAAACAACAATACTTTGATAAGATGACACAGAATCGTAGAGAAGACCGGTCTCCAACAAAGAGGAGCAGTCTATTTGCACGCCAAGTTGATAATGGGGTACCTCGTAATAAATTATTACAAGAGCAGCAATACCTGAAACATCCAAAATCAATGATGGATTTACATGTTAGGAATCAAAATAACGGGCTCATGTTGAAATCTGGTGATAAATTAAAGAATTCTGTTTCATATCATAATCTAAGGCAACCTACAAGGTCCACTTCTGTTAGATTTAAGCCATCTGTCACTAAATTAAATGAAATGGGGTCCACACATATTTCACCAATTAGAGAAAATATAGATGATGAATTAAATTATGGATACGATAATTATAGCCAGTCTCCAGAAGAATTTAATGATACAGTCATTATATCTAGAACAGATAGAGATGAGGATTTTTTGAATAAATTTTCTGATGAGAGAGAGACCATAGATGACGGATTCCCCGATGATGATAATAACAGTAGTAATATTGTAAAACCACAGTACCTTTCAAGTTTATCCAATCATGATAGAATAAAACCATTATCGTTTTCAAAAGCAGATATTAATGAGGGATTTAACAATATTGAAAGAGAAGGCTCAGGTAGGTTAAGGGGTAATCCAATGTCCAGGATTAAGACCATTAAACAGACGATAGATTCAAACAATCTCAATACTATAAGTGCTAAGCATTATAATGGCAACGATATTGATGATGAAAATATATATTATCATCCTCAAACAAATCAATGGGTTAAAAACATTGATAATGATGATGATTTAGTGCATAGATTTGATGAAATGGATCTTCATGGGAAGAAAAGAATGAACTCTGAGAACAGGGATCAAATTTACAGTTTAAAAAATTTGAAAAGAAGATCTCATTCAAGAAAGCCAACTATAGTAAATAATATGGTTTTAGATGAAAAAAATCAAAGATGGATCAGTATTAATGGAGATGAACCAGATCCGTTTGCAAACATACCAGATTATCCAATACAGTCAATAAGTCAAAAGAATAGTTCTACAGTTCTTCGATCACATAGTAGTAGGCATGAAGAACTTCCGTCAAAGAGGGTCGCCAAAAATTTTCCAAAGGAATATAGTTCGATGAATCAAAAGTTAGTAAGGTCTTCATCAATGTGGAACTATAATAATAATAGTAATAATAACATTACAAAGAAATATTTTATTGATTCCTATACTTTAGAGAAATTTTACCATGAAGAGAATAGATGGAATAAAATAGTTAGTTCATGGTTTGTAACTGGAATAAACAAACCAGATATAATGAATAAACACGACAATCTTACGACAAATTTAACTTTACCAGACCAAGATAGGAATAGTTTTATGTATGAGATTAGAAATATGGTTATGAACTCCACTCGTCAATAGCAGTCCCAATAACAAGATTAGGAAGAGAAATATGAAATATCCTAAATAATTCAACGCTGCATGAGTGTTTTAAATCTTCCAGCACTGCCATTAATCCTGTTCAACCCGTTGTCTCTCTGCATTCTTTCGACTGGAACCTTCGTCTTCCCAATGTGTTTTACTGCTTGCAGAATTTATTTTTGTCACATTCCCAAGGACTGAAGAATGCGAATTTTTTGCAGAGTCGAGAAAATGAAAAATTTCAAAAAAAAAAAGAAAAATATATTTGGATACAAGGAAAAGGAAATGAAGAAGACTATTTCTATGAACAGATCTTTCTCTAGACTCTATTATGGTATGGATTGTTTCAGCTGATCGAAAACTCATAAGTGGTTGGGATTCGATGTTTGATACGTCCGTTCAACCTAGTATCTACAGTTTGATGATTTGCAGCAGTGTTAACTAGCTCATCAATTGCTTTATTGCTAGATTACTTGTGTGAGTGTGTGGCTGTGTTTTATTTGATTTGGCCGGGTTTATAAATGGGAAACAACATTTGGAAGACACATATTAATCAAAGACTTTTCACTGACGTTGATGTCTCATTATTCAAGAACTATTCGGTTAAAACATTATTAAGTTATATCTTTGGAACGTGGTTTTTCGTAATTTTAAAATTTGCATTTCTCATATCTGATCTTTACACATGTATTAAGTTACTAGCATATAACAAATGGTCCAACGACGTCATTAAACCATACTTACCCTTTAGAATATCCAAATGGTTATTCAGTGCATGTATTTTATTTTCAATTGTACTTCTATTAGGGAATATAATATTAGGTATTAGAATCTATCGAACTCGTAACATTACAAAATGCTACGTTAATAATGTTTCCAGAAATTATATTTCGATTACTAATTACTCTAAATTTTGTATCTTTGATAAGATTTCATCGCATGGTGTATTTCAATGGTTTGCATTTTTTGTGTTCTTTGAACTTAAAAGTTGTTTAGGGTTGATTCTTTGTGACACGCCAAGACAAGTGATCAATGGATTGACTCTATGGTCAATTCTTGTCACTGTTCATAATGGTGATGGAATGGATTTAAGTGATTTAGAGACTTTTGAAGGATTAATAAATAAGTTAAGGGCAATTGCAATCACAAATCATGAAGAAGCTATTTTACTTTCCTTTATTTTATTTTCTTTTATTCTTTGGGCTTTCTTTATGGCAAAACTAATCCTTGCATTAATTTGTTGTATTTTCGTGTATTTCGAATTGATTAGAGAGGGGAAACATAATGGTCTCAGAGACTACATATATGTGACAATAAGCGAACATGTAGATGATTTGATAATTAAACAAACTGAGAAGAGAAGAAATGAAGGTAGTAAGAATCATCTATTAGTAAATGAAGATTCTATTCTAGAATTGGATATTTTAGATTCTGATTCGATGGTCTCAAAGCCAATGTTCAAATTATATAACGACTCGTTAAACTCCTTACATCAATTGAAAAATTCAAGTCGTGGCATTTCACCTTTAGATGTTATTGATATTTATGATGAAAATCTAACAGATTCATTAAATGAACCAGTACCATTAGTCTCTACTATCCCACCCCAAGGTGAGTTTTTCAAGAAGAATTATATTAGAAATTTAAATTTAAATTTAAATGGGTTAAATAATAGAGAGCTAAATAGGTATGATTTTAATATTGGACCTTCGTATGTTAATGATGATGATAATCAATACTTTCAATCGAATGATAGTATAGCAGAGTTTAACAAGGAAAATGAACAATTTGAACCCAGTAGGACTGATATTAATAATAGTACCCAAAAAATAGACATAAATCCGGATTACACAACAATAGCATATGATAAAATAAAAAATGACTCTAATGTCAATCGTAAGAAACCTGTGCCATTAGAGATTCCATCATATTTAGGTGTTGAGCAAAGTAATGATACCCGAATTTTCACACCTAGTAAAGCATATTTCAAAGACCTTGATCTTGAAAATTCACCTTTCAAAATGAATAGTGAATTTAATAACATGTCATTTCTTAATAAACATGATTATTGAATAGAAACATTAGCATTTTATATTCTTTATTAGTATATATTTAGCTTCAAATAAATAACACAATAATGTAACAAGAATTATTGTATTTTTTTTTTATTATGTCATTGTTTTGGTGGCTGTGATAGTACATATCTTAACGAGGAATCAACGACCTAAAAAAAAATTATAAAAGTATATATATATTTAAAAAATTATCTAAGCAAACAATTTTATGTAAATTGTTGAAAGTACCCAGGATTTACTTAAAAACCTATTCAAATTGTTTTTTTGTGAAGGAAATGCAAAAATATTAAATCAATCATACCCATATCTTTTTTATTTCTAATATCATGATTCAATATTATTGGTATATGATATCTGGTATAACATAATATATATATATTGGAAATATACAACTCATCTGAAATAAAACAAGCTGAAATAAAGAGAAAAAGATCTAACTATAGTTGAATAAATTTTTTACTTCATTATGAACATACTAAAATTTGTTTAATCTTAATGGGTTATTTTTATAAATCTTTTAAGATATGATCAAATAATGGACATGTAATACAATAAAATTTTCATAATTTTATCATCTTCGAACCTATCTTGCAGATCCTATCAATTAATTAACTAAAAGTTGCAAATTTATTTATATGAAACTTATCACAATAAATCGACCAGACTAATAAAGTACAACTGCTCACCTCTTCACAAGCATTCAAATAAATCACATACACTCTCCTCTGAAATGTATATCCAAGGGATATTAATAACCTAATAAGTGAACACTGTTTTATGAGGTATTTTGTTGGAATTATTTCGATTTAAATGATTCACATGAGTTTTTTACATCTCATAAGCAGTTCAGTTAAAATAAGTATTCCAGGCTATACAGGAATTAAAATCTGGAAAATGGAATATGCTTGCTCTAATATGTTGGAGAGAAACTTCAATTGAAGTGGTTAAACCGTGGGTGTAATCGTTTAGTATCATAATTTAAGCAATAACTGTGGAGAATAGATAAAGATTCATATAAAAATTTCAGTGATCTACACAGACAAACTTCTTTATTGATATATACTGGGGGAAAGGAAAAGGTTAGAGTAAATTTAACTCGCCATATGTCATATATATAGATAGATAGATCACATATGAATAATATCTTTTGTTGGCTGTTTAATTAACTTCAAAACAGGTGTCTTCGTAACATATCTATGTTTTTATTAAACTATTTTTTACACAAAATAGGTCAATAGAAAATTATCTATTTCTTGACTGTTCCTATCACCTTCAGATAGAGAGTCAATTAAATATTACTATTCAAAGTTAACCTTGTTGGAAAAGATTCTGAAACAAAAATGTGCTAAGCTTATAAATATACTAGTCGTTATTTTTAAAATATGGGAATTCTAGATATTACAATCTTGTTTGTTCCTCAAAGACATGAAATATATAGAGGGAGTACATCTCAGGTAGCACTAGGAAGAATGATTAAGGAAAATACAACGTAGTTTATTGATAGTTATTCTGTTTATGGATGTAGTCAGGGAGATAAGTAAGCAAAAATAAAATAAAAATTATACAAAAATAATTATATTCTAATTTACAAATCTGTTATGTCTTCAGAAAGTACTCAATCAAATACTCGCCAATGTAATATTCAATTCAATATTGAATATATTCGGTCCTTACAACAACAAACCTTGCTTTGAAGGGAACTTGCTGTAAGTAGGAATAGTTTTCACAAACATCCACAATAACGTGACTTTGGAAATTATTCTGTATTAACATCCAAACAATTTTCCCATATTACTATACTTTAGGTTTTTCAAACTAACAAAGAATGATCGACTCAAAATATTCACTCTCACTTGATCTAATACATTATAGTATTCTACCTTCCAAAGGTACCAATCAGTTTTAAACGTTTATAATATTTTTTTTATTATGTGAACTATATTTATTGTTATAACAATTCAAATAAACTTACAAAAAAAAAAAATTGTGGTAAAGTGAAGTAATAATAAAGGAAATAATATGTGGAGAAGAAGTGGTATATATTAACAATGTCTTATCGTTATAATTAATCTTTTCCAAGCAATAAAAATGATAAGTCAATTTCCAAAATATCTTGTTATAAGGAGTATATAAAATATAATATGTTTGGTTCTGGTTAATAATTCATAATGGTATAGGTGTTAATTAAACAAATCTTATACAATTAAAATGTCCACTTGAATATTGAGATTGTTTGAATATTTAGATAATAACGATCATATTGTTACTAATAATCTGGATGAATAATATTATAATGTATATCTTTAGTGTCTTTGGAAAACTCTCTATGAATTATATTGAGAGTACTGTTAATATATATTATAGAGAAATCCTCCCCCTCCTCCGGTCTTCTTTCCAAGGAATACATAATTATACAAATAATGATAAAGTATATAAAAATAATGACATCTACAGATTCTTCATCCAGATTGGAAAAGAATCAGAAGATTTGCTCCTTTATTTATTCTTTACTCTTACTAACGATTCCATAATTACTGTCTTGTCACCTTTCGTAATTGTGTAATGGCTTAAACTCAGAGAATGTAAACCATGGTAAAACTTTGATATGGGGAGCATAAAATATGGCGTCGCTTTTCTTGTCAATGAGTTTATTTCTTCCAGTCAAGTAAAGGTCTTTTAGTTGGTGCATAAGACAATGGTATTATTTTAAATCAGAATCTTACATATAAGGCTAACCTCTATGAAATGTATGCAGATAGGAATATATAACCATAAATGACTTCAACATTTCATTAATAGATGATAATAAGTGGCCACTAAATAAAAAAAAAACCGACAGCGAGTGTAAGAGAAGGAATATTAATGGTTTAAAATTAGAGTTAACTCCGTGTTGAAGATAGTAGAGGTTT
This sequence comes from Arxiozyma bovina, assembly GCA_023309525.1. Classification (NCBI taxonomy): domain Eukaryota; kingdom Fungi; phylum Ascomycota; class Saccharomycetes; order Saccharomycetales; family Saccharomycetaceae; genus Arxiozyma; species Arxiozyma bovina. Next base: position 39,849 of record JAKZLQ010000158.1, read on the forward strand.
AATTCCCCCATCCTTTCCCAATATTAATACAGGTCTAGTTGTTGAGAAAATAAAAATCCAAAGTGATATAAGGTTCTAATATGCGATTTCAAAAATGGAATTTGAGGCACAATATCTTGGGGGGGTTGCAATCTGTAGATGAAACGAAAATGATGTATTTGTTGGATCATTCTTATTTAATATAACTAAAGAACAAAATAAATATAAGTACTAAAATAAATAAACGAACTAAGCATAATAGATGGAAATAAAATACATAGTTAGACTAAACTAGAGTGAAACACTCTTACTGTGAATCTCCATGACATGTTCAAAAAAACAGATACGACATGAAAACAGTTGTGTCGAAAAGACAGAAAAGTCCACCCCAGTGTTCTCTAACCTTTGTAGAAATTGATTTGCAATTTAATACTTCTAATCGAATACTGGCCTTTATAAAAAATATAATCATCATATAACTTTAGTCTTTTTTCGAATAAAGTTAAAAAGGAATTAAATTGTTATAATGTACATAAATACTAACTATCATCAACGTTGAATGAGCTATTGATTCGTCTTGCCCAATCGTCTACCATATTTGTAGCCAAAGCAAGACAAAATAGTTCACACATCCTAATAAATTTTTTGGTTAAAAATGTGACTCCTTTTTTGAGTGGCAAAATCACTGAACATAGAAAATATTTGTTCAATATCAACAGAAGTACTACTAATTGACATTAAACTTTTTTATTTATACAGTAATGCAGCAAAACCATTTATCTCCTTTTAATATTGTTCAATAGTTGCAAAAGACCTGAAACAAAACAGTGTTTGTATTTTGCCTTTCTTCATGTAGAGTAGGCTCCTTGAAAAAAAGTCCATACTGTTTTTGAAAAGCGACATAAGGTAGATTATCAGTTACATTTTTCTTATGAATGTGGTATCTTTGCTCTTTATCAGAAGATGTTGACAGTTAGGTAAATCATAAAGCAGTGGAACCACAATTGTCTATTGTATTAGTGTTATCGTAACTGCAAGAACGTGTCCTCACGTTAGTAAGGATCCATGAGCAATTCTACATTGTATTGAGGGATGCCTCATTGTGATACAATCATTCAAGGCAGGTTTTGCTAGATATTTTATGATTTAGAAGTTGACATATAGAAGTGGGCATGATATCCGAGTAGAGCCATGAACTTGTGAGTTTAAAAGAACCTTGTTCTACTAATAATTCTTTCTTATAATTTAAATATAATCTATATAGTAGAATACCAAGCAAAAGTTAACCCAAGAATATAAATATATAGTATTAGAAGAGGTTAACCGTATAGTAATCTTTTCTATCTTAGTCTTATATTGTACTTCACCTTCTATAACGACCAGATATTTTACGTACTGTATCAGCAAAGTTGTTGTATAGTAGAATATTGCTGACAAATACAACAAAATAAACGCCACCGTATTATCTAATGCAACTCCCATTATATACAACATGCTGCTGACAAATACATTAATTATTGTCCAGATCTGAACTGTATCTTAGCTAATATCAACTTAACATAGCTTGTCTATTGTTTATTTACTAGTTAGCTGTCTAAGCCATCATCATGTCCAAAAACATATATAAAGGACACTTTCTCCAACATTCAAGTCTCATCTACAGTTCACTCTTCTCTATATAATATTTATATATAATATATAAGAATAACAACAACAATAAGAAGAATAATAATTATTATATATAGCTTAATAAAATAGCTGTTCAATATATTTGCTATTAAGACCGCATAGTAATTACTTTACCGTTTGTAATAATTACTGTCTTCGAACTATTATAATATCCGTTAGATATTAATTACAATTTTCGTATTAAATTATTGTACATTACCACTTATACTTTACCACAGCAAAGAGTGTTATCCGTTTGTTCTGTTGGCGTAATGGTAACGCGTCTCCCTCCTAAGGAGAAGACTGCGGGTTCGAGTCCCGCATGGAACGTTGTGTTTGTTTTTTTGTTGTATGAACTATTGTAATATCACGTAATACGAAGCATGAAGTTTAATGTAATTTTCCAATTCATTTTTGTAGTAGAGGAAGATCAGTAAGTAGATCTGTCCTCTATATATGATACATAAACTATACTGTATTTAAGAAGTAGATAAGATAAATAGATAAGACATACAGTCTATGAATATGAAAAACAAGAACATCGTCGTCGACTAAAGAGTTTGCAAGATTATTTACAGTGACATCAGGTTACTGCGTGGCACAATTATATGTTGATAACATAAAGTTACTCCACCTTTTTAATTTTTTTTTTTCAACAAAGTGCAACTCTACTTAAACTCCTGAAGACGTTCATCTTTCTTTTTTTTTTAGGTAAAAACTTGTTCATAAGATGCAAACATTTAATAGGTCTGTAAATTATTGTCAACGAGTCATTACAGGAGAAAAGATATTATAAAAGGGAAATAAGTTGGCAAGAATGAATGTACTTACATTTGTTATCGTTTTTTTTTGCATTCTCATTCACTTGGTAGCTGTAGTTCGTGGTACCCTAATCGAACATTGGATATAAAAAACTAGGCATGTGCATTGTCCTGCTTCTTACTCTCTCTTCTCTCTCTCTCTCTCTGCTCTCTGCAACTACAGGGATAAACTGGCCACTGCAATCTGGAAATATAGTGGAACTTATTCAGTATCTGCCTTCTTTTTCGCTGCCAACAGGCTGCTAGTTCCTTTAATTCTTAAATATTGTACAATTATTTATTTCATGTCTTCTTGCACAATTGTTTTTTCTCCCTCGAACAAGATAAATGAGTTGATAAAGTGTAGAAAAAAAAAGTTACAGTAATTACCACTATTGCTACTAAGTTAGAACAATACTGGTAGAGGGAACTAGAAGGTTATAGAATAGATATATACACCTTTTTAATACATAAAGTTTGAACGATAGGTAGACAAATCTTTTTTTTTCTATTTTTACTTTTTTATTATTTTCTTTTGAAGATTTAATTAAGATGAATAACAGTAACAATAAGAAACTCTGTATGATATGTAACCTGGAGGAATCAAACTATAAATGTCCAAAATGTGGGGTATTATATTGCTCTTTAGTATGCTACAAAAATGAGGCAAAACATGTACATAATGTAGAGACATTAGTAACAAAACAATCTCCAAAGAAAGCTAATTCAATTAAAACATTGAATAATGATAAATTTAGGAAAGTATATGAGGAATCGCCACAATTGAAAGAATTATTGAGATATAACACGGTTAAATTTCATTTAAATAAAGTTTATAAGATTATCACTGCAGGGAACAATGGTGATTTAAATACTGAGAGTAAAAAACAATTGGCTTCTGATTATTTAAATACTTTAAGGTATGGTGGTATACATTATAATGAAGCTATTGAAGAATTTTGTCAGATTACCTTGTCTAAATTAAAAGATACTCAATTATAAATAATTATGTAGAAAAGAAAAAATGTATGGAACTAATTATACTATCGTAAAGATCGACCTTCTTATCAACTATAAACTGTTATATAGTTAATAAGGAATCTGTTTTTGAATTAAAAATATTGGTGCTCTGATCAAAAGAGAATAGACTTTAATTTGCAAGAGTATTATAAAGTAATGTTTATCCTGAAAAGATATGATTGATATAGTGTTCTGTTAGTTCTATACTGACTGTTTTCATCAATCTGGTATTGACTGTCTTTATTCGAAAGTATAGAATATATTAAAAAAAGACACGAATCAGTAACTGTTTAAGAAATTATAGATTATTCCAGTTAAGAAAAATTCTTACAGCTGTACCAAATTAACATTGGATTTGAATAATTATCTTCGAGTAGATTTTGTTTTAACAATAGATCTGACCTATCTTTTCTCAAAATCAATTTATTCCAACTAGAATGAAGGAATAGTTATAAAAATAGTCCACCGCTTTTATATAATATTATGTGGACAAGATTCTAATAACTAAATCAAGAAGATTAATTTTTTGTTGTTTAAATCAACTAGTAAGTGAGTCTAAGGTGTAATGTTAATACAATTAGATAATATTTATTAGTCAAAAGAAAATACATGTTCGTGCGAGTAGGGAACTCACAAAAAAACCCATTATACTAAGGCTGATTTATGCTAAACCAGAACCTAAATAGTTTTTGCAAATGACACCTCATGATATATGTTAGCCTATTGTTGTAAGCTGTTTCCTAGTAACTTAGAGGATATCATTTATATATATTCTATGATATACAGATGATGAATAACATAATGTATAAAATAGATAATTATCCTGTTGGTATGGTTGGCGTGATGGGCATCATCTATTTTTTTTTTCAATTGCTACAGAAGTTATTCTAGATTTAATTAAAATTGAAAAGCAAGTCAAACTGTGTAATATTTCTTATTGCAAGGAGGTACAGCATAATGCCAAATAAAGATATACTAACAAAGGAAATAGCTAATTAGCTTAAAACAATATGAAAATTGCCAAGCTAGTGAAAAGAAAACTTATAAAAATATGACATATATATGAAAAGATGAAAAATGATAACAAAATTTGGATGAAAGTGAAGAGGAATTGAAACAAAAAAAAAAGATGTAGTTGACTATTTAGGCATGGAACAACAAACTAGTAACAGCAGCAATTCACTAATAATCTAATTTGAAATAAAAAAAATAGTTGATACAATCTAACATATGGGACTCTGAAAATTGTAACGGACACTTCTTGGTTATCATTTTGGGAAACTGGTTATGTGGTTCCTTAAATTTTTCTTTGTATTACTATTATTGTATAGAGTGTCTTTCTTCAAAATTAAATATTAATTTGTAGTATTTGAAAAGGTATCAAAAATATAACAGTTTGTAATGGAAGAATAACCAAAAAAAAATTGTTGTTGTAGCAATAATAAATAACTGTAAATATTGAATAGATCAGATCCACAATACTTATTTAAGGTTATCAATTGCCATTTGATCACACTCTCTTTGATTGTTCTTCCTATTTTCTTGGTTTCTGTGTTCCAGGATGGTCTTATGTATGCCAATGCTTCTTTTCTTATCTTTACTGAGTAGAATCTCTTTCAATTTGAATTGAATTTCGTAATAACCTTCTTCATATTTCTGTGCATATTTTAATTTTGTAGGATAGAACATTCATAATCACAATTTTTTCAATTTTGCATCTATCTCAGTAATTTAAAGGTCCATTAGCTTTGTTGAAAATTAAATCTTAGCTGTCAAGATGAAAAATAATTGCACTGGTCTCTTTATTAAACCCTTCTACATACCTTATAAATTAAATTTTGAATGGTAAAATATTGATTCCTCAGTTTCCTTTGGATACAATCTTTCATTTTTAAGTTGGTCTAGGTGCTATATTTACATGTTTACGTGACTGTTTCTCTTATTGTTCTTTTTCTCCTGGTGCCTATTCTCTTCTTTGTCATTTTTTCTCGAACTTTTGGGGTAGCAATAAATTATCTTGTTCCTCTATAGCTTCTTCTTGATCTTTTGACAACTTCTTTTTGTAAATTTTAAATACTGTAAGTAGATTTTGAATGCTTGTACTTGTTCTTTTTTTTGTTCAGTCACTGTTTTCCATTATTCGATGATCTCTTGCTGTCACAGTCTCAATTATCCTTTGTTGCTTGAATTATATTCCGAATTGAACTTGGATCTCTTTATTCTAAATTAGTTTATTTTATTAGAAGATTTTGGCAGTCAACTTTATTATCTTTAATTCAAGAGCTTATCCAACCATTCAATGTATACTAAAGCATATAATGCTTTTATACTTCTGGTTTTCAAATGCTTTTTTTTATTAAAAGGTTCAAAAGTAGGAGCAATATTTTTTGTTGAAAAAAGGAATTAGTTTTATTCATGACTTCTTTTCTTTTCCCATCGGATTGTTGTTGTTTCAGTAATCTTGTGATTTTTCATCTTCCTTTTTGGTATTACTATAAAGATTTAAATTTGCTTTTGATGGAACTTTTTCTTCTTGGTTGTGAGTAGTTTGAAGAATACCAGCATTTCAGAAAGGTTTAGTCCCATGATATGTCACGAAAGTGGTATCTATAACTGAAGAGAAATTAATTTGTTTGGTGTTTTCAGCTTTACTTTCTTTTTTTTAGAAAAAACAGTTTGAAGTTAGACAAGGGATTCTCAATTGAAGATCACTTTGGTTTGTGTCTTTTTTGTTGTGATTGAAATATATTTTGGAAAAATCTTAAACTGATGTCACTAAAAGATAAGAGGCAAAAACAAGCAAGAGTAATTCTTGGAGGAGACCATAGTAGTAGCTACTAAGTGGAATGAAAGAAGAATACTGTCTTGCTTCCCTTTTGTATGTATCTCTTGGTGACTCAAGAAATCTTTGAAGAAGAATTATACATTTGAAATAAAATGAGAATAGTTTAAAAATTGGGAATAAATCAAAATTTCTATTCCACACAAGGTAAATTTACTAGATAAATTCTATTGATGTATTTTAAATATTTCTTTTGTACAATCTTTATTTCTACACATTTTACTCTCCCTTTATGGACTGTAAGGAAAATATTATTTGAACATCTGATAGTTTCTTTCTTGGGTAAGAATATCAGTGTCACAACACATAAGAAGAAAATATTACACAAAGTTGAGAAAATATATAGATATACGTGGTTATGAAATATATTCCTTGTAAAATGGATCAATCGGATTTATAGTTCATAAGAATGTTTCTTTGCATAGTATTTCTAGTCGAATGTTGAAAGTTTCTCAATTAACAAATGACTGTTATGACATGGGCGTAGTTAATAAGGGTAATATATGTCTTAAATCCTCTTCTTATCTCCTATAAAACTATTTGTAGTATATTTCTAATAACTACTAAATACTTTGTATAGCAAGAGTCTTTTATTCAAGTAATAAGGTTGTACTCTCCTAACTAATTATGTTCACCAATACTCTATGCCTTAATTTTCTTCAATATTGGTATTTGAATCAACACATAGAAAAAAAATTTTTTTGGGAACTTTCAATAGGCCAATATTAAATTGTCTTACTAATTTTGGAATGTTTAATGCGATGCTTTTTGTTGTGTTTTACCTATTAAACCCTGGACTTACAGTATAAAAAAAGAATTCATTTAGTATACTAAGCATGGTTTTCAATGGTTTCGTAGCTATTGAACTCAAAAAACAACACTGGAGTACTTTTATTCCACAAGGTATTTATTTGGACAATTCCTGATGTCACAGTAAATAATCTTGCAAACTCCTTAGTCGACGACGATGTTCTTGTTTTTCATATTTATAAACTGTATATCTTTTGTATATCTATTTATCTTATCTACTTCTTATATACAGTATAGTTTATGTATCATATACAGAGTGGAAACGACCAAGAATTATTTAGTGTATTTAATATTCTAAGAAGAGTATATCTCTCGAAAGTAGATCTTCATCTATTACATTAAACCTCATGCTTCGTATTACGTGATATTAAAATTGAAATCAATAATTTCAAGAGCAAAAAAAATAACATCTCCCGGGGGTGAGTCGAACACCCGATCTCAAGATTACTTGCTGGAGGAACATTGGACATCCTCAAAGTTACAGTCTTGCGCCTTAAACCAACTTGGCTACCGAGAGGCTTGAAGCTGTATTCCGGAGAAGTATAGTATCTTTATAAAATGTAAGAAAAATATAATAGTAAGATACAAAAGGTAAGTATACGGCTAATCTCTTGCAATAATATATATTTATATGTGTGGCTTAATTTTGCTTGATATTCTTTTCTATAGATTATATATAAATTATACATTATATAAGAATTTTGTGTAAGGGACCTAACTGGAAGTCCAGTAGATACGCAATCCTGGGGGTAACACCTGAGTGTCAGGATGGAGTATTGGTACGGTCATGTACGCAGTGGCCCGTATATTGTATTGGACCTGATTGGAGGATTTTCAGAGAGTGATAATTATACCAGATCTTGATGAGATGTCTTTGATTATGGAAGAATACGCCATGGTAAATCATCCTATTTAGGTGGGTCTTAGTATTGATATTAAGAGATTACTTTTAATATCATACAAGAACAAAGAACAAGAACAAGTTGTAATACTGTATCTGGCTTATTGATTAGTTGTATATGGAGCTTACGTAAGTGTGCTTGTACTTATACTGGTTGGGATATTATAGTTTAGTACTGTCTTTTTCATAAGAATTATTTTAATGCAGTTCTTCTATTTATTTTGTGGTGTATGAATGACCAAAACAAATGGGAACTGTTTCTTTGTTTTTTTTTTTTTGGGAAAAGTTGTTAAAAGATAAGAATGTTTACACAAACAATATAAAATGTTTATAAGTATTAAAAATAATAAAAAAAATACAAGGATCTATAATTTAATGACATCTACCATTATCATGGGCACTAAGAACTCCAAATCCCCCCTGTAATATATAAATCGAAGACAATAACTGATACGTACGGTAAGTCATTTACTATACACTGTTATTCGTACTGACATATGAAATCACTTTATGTTATTTTGGTTGTATTACACAATTATATAAATATTAAATGAATATTGTACAAAGTGAATGAGATATAACTTAGATTCATGGACTGAAATAGTTGTCCTTTACAAACGTTATGGAATAGTTGTGGTTAAGACAGCTAACGCAATTAGGACAAAAGAAAATCTATATTGTTGAGTATTAGCCGAGAGACAAATTTATATTAAGTAAGCACCACTGTCTAAGACTTAGAAAAGTGTTCGATAAGCATGGATGGCTAGAACTTAGGTAAATATTAGGTAATAGAATTGTACAGTGCTATTGCCATTTTAGGTATCAGCTGTGTTGGAATTTTGTGTTACAATGAAGAGTTATATAACCGAGATAGCTTTTTTCTTCACTTTATAACCTATAGATAGATATCATGTGTAATAATATCAAAAGTTACAAAATTTAGGTTTAAAACATAAACAAACTAATTAGAGTATATTCCATTATATTTATTAAACAAAAAAAAATTGTTACATATACATAGGGTTTTTTTTTCAATTAGAAAATAGAATATCAGTTATGAAGTTGTATGTTATACACCATGTAATGATTTTTAACCACATCATTTATATATTTGAAAAGTAATTGTGTCAGCCATTGCTAGGGAATAGATAAATTATTCACTTGTTGAGCTATATCTTATATGATGGATTTGAAGATCTGTTTTTATTTACTTAATGTGAAGAGTATTAAATTACTTTGGTTTCCATTGTATATGTAAATGCTGCTGTGGTTTCTTCTAATCTTTTTTTTTTTATTATTAACAAGTTCTAGCATAATTAATAAATTAGCAACATACTACTGAGTCCTTGAATTTGATAAACTAACACATTTACAGGGAGCAATCATTTATAACTTATTTATGTTGTGAAATAATGTATTTTGTCTACGGTTTTATCGCACAAATGATGATATTCATAGGAAAAAAATATTTTTTACTGATGTATAAGAGAAGAAAACTTTAAAAATTCAGTTCTTTGTAACTTTTATATTTGTATACTACTGTATATCATGTGGAATACAAATAGGTTAAAGTACTTTTGTATATTGTTGCTGAAACTAAAGGTTCTAGAATAAAATAGAATGAAAGATCAAAAACGTCTCCACAGTAGATTTAGTACTAACAAGATGTTTCACCTCATGATACTTAAATAGGATATCCAAGTTTCCTAATAGATGAACTAACAGGTATTCCTAAAATAAATACAGGGGTAAATTATAACAAATGATAAAATATTTGATACTCATTTCCAAATATGTATACGGAACATTGAAGTAATGGATAATTGATAATATTTTCCTCACTATTTTTTATAACCCCATATTTTATATTACTTTATTAGCAACACATTTATCTAATTTCTATATATAACCTATAAGAACTTTACTTTTATTTTGGATGCTAATAACTTTAATAATATATAGAATATAAATTGAGGATGTATAATATATATTCATTACATTCAATCACTACCACCAACTACAGTGACATTTTAAGTGCTTCTTCTTATGATCTATATTAAGAATAATAATGTCTATTGATATATATATTATTTTATTTTTTTTTTTACATATTGTTGAAAAGATAAACAAAAAAAAAAAAGAACAAATAGTAAAATAATAATTAAAGCTGTTGGTATCAATTGTAAAATAAACAAAAAATCTTTAAAGAGTGATTTCTATGTATTTTGGCAAGAATTTCAGTTGACAGTTATGAAACTAAAATCAGTTAATGAAAAGAATAAATAGGAAATAGTACGAACATAGTAATTTTAATTCAAGCTAACACATATCCAATATTTGCCGAACTCCTACTTTCTTACATGTTAGACTCTAGTCCATTATTTCATTCGAAAGGTCAGCTGTAGTGGGATCGGAAACAAGAAAATTAACCTATAATTTCGAATATTTGAGTTAGGCAGTGTCTTCATAGGTCTCTTTTATTGGGTAGACTTAATAAATATGTATAAACATATCCATGTTATTTAGCTATGAAAGGTAATTTAAGACTCGTGTACACAGCCACATATATAATATTATATATTACACTGAAGTAGTTAAAAGTAAGTTAGAGATTGGACCAACTACCATATGCTATTGAATAAGAAGTGACAAAGGATTGTTGTTACAAGACAGTCAAAGTTTACGAAATCTCTAATGGGAGAGATTACACCCATTTGCTACATGTAATAATAATAATAATGATAATAAATAATGGTAAATGTTGTATCGTCTCACGTAAAAGGAACACAAATTCGACGAACCCTAGAGAGAGAAAAATAAACGGAAAAACACGAAGAAAAACAGTCCAGCACACACAACAAACCCTTATCTACAGTAACCAGCCGCTATACTTGGACGAAGTGGAAAATCTCCAAACCCTGAAAACTGTGCATCCCACAATCACAGTGGCGGAATCTCAGGGGAAAGCCTTGGAAGAAGGAAAAAAAAATTGTGGAAGGGACGAAGAGAAAAGAAGAAAAAAAAAAAAGGGGGGGGGGGTGCGAAAGTTTTTTTATTTTTTTTTTTTTGGCTCTCCTCGAACAAAAACAAAAACAGAAAGAAAGAAAACGGAAATTTTTGGACTGCGTTTTGAACGAAATTGGAAACATTTCACATCTGAAAATAAAAAAAAAAGTCCCTGATTATTATTTTCTGTTTTTCTTTCTTTCTTTCTTTCTTTCTTTTTTTTTTTTTTTGTTCGATGGACTTATTTAATAATAATGGTACAAATATCTATTCCTACCCCATCTGCAGACCTGTCTAACATACCTTGTCAGTAATTCGAATACTCCAAGCTTCACTTACTGAACTGTGATGACGTTATAAACTCACATGGTTCGTCGACCTCACTCTGATTAACAGCCAAATATTGTCGTTGTTTTATTTACTTGTGTAGCTACCTGTGTGTTTTTGAACATCAACAAAAAACAAAATTTTTTTGTACAGCATTAAGGGGTATAGTACCTACTGTTTTACAGAAAGAGTTATTACAATTGAACAAACAAACATTTTGTTCAAGTCCCATCTAATATATTCGATATAGTTTGTTTCTTTTTTTTTTTTTTTTTTATTTAATACATAAACAACAACCATAAATCAATTGACTTAGTTTTCCTTTTCTTTCTTTTTCTTTTTTTTTTTTTGGTTTCACCTTTGAATATTGTCCCCAATATGCCTCTTCTTCTTCTGCTGCTTCCAAGGACAAAGACCTTCATAAAAGTCCCTCTGTTCTGAAACTCCTAGGGAAAAGAATACTGAGCTCAAATAAACATCCCGAACCATCATACAACATTATCGCAAGTGGTAACTCCATTGCTCCATCAAGGCAAAAAAAAATCACTCTCTTCTCACGCAGTCAACAATCCAACAAACAGCTCTAGTCAGTCACATACACCTCACGGAAACGGACCCGTATCAAGCACCACTGCTTCGAACCTTAATTCCAACTCCCCTGTCTCTAACGTCAAAAGAGATGTGGAAACCACAACTGCCACTCGTCATAGGTCGCCATCCTTTGTGACTAGGTTAAGGGGTGCCAACAAAGAAGTTAACCATGTCCATCCTGTACATTCCTCTGTAGCCTTGGCTGACTTGACTGCACATAACGTCAACCCATTCGTTATGACCCCATTGCATGATGAAAAGGATAAAAATAAGGACTCCAGTGCTTCTACTAACAAGGAAAGAACATTAAATAAAAGGGCAACTGTGGGAGAGATTCATAGAGCCAAATCAACTAGTGTTAAAAAGGCTGCTGGTGCTCCGTATACACATCATCTGGCTACACCAGCCAGATCAAAGACTTTTGTCTCTCATTCAAACAATAATAATAATAATAATACTGGTAAAAGTACAACAAGTACAAGTATACATAATTTGCCATCTGAAAAAGTTGTCTATAATCCATATGGCATCAACAGTAGACCAGGTACTGCTTTTGGAAATGAGGGGAGGACAGACGATCTAAGTTTCTATTTACATGATGGTAATTCAAAGATTAAAATGCTACCATTACCTATCGAAGATCCAAATGTTTACTTGCCTGACCACATGAAACAATTTAGTGTCCATCTAACCGACAACTTCGTCTTTGACGTCGATAATAGCCCCATTGGCTCAGGTGGGTCCAGTGAAGTTCGGAAGATTAGATCTTCATATAGACAAAAGGATGTCTATGCTCTGAAAAAACTAAATATGATCTATAATGAGACCCCAGAAAAATTCTACAAAAGATGTTCTAAAGAATTTATTATTGCTAAGACTTTGTCCAATAATATTCACATCATGCCAACCTTTCTTTTGGTGAAAGTTCCCACAACAACTTACACAACTAGAGGCTGGGGTTTTGTTATGGAACTAGGTGTTAAGGATCTTTTTGAATTAATAGAGAGAACTGGTTGGAAAGCTGTTCCAATCAGTGAAAAATGGTGTTTGTTTAAACAAATAGCACAGGGTGTGAAATTCTGCCATGATAATGGTATCGCACATCGTGATTTGAAACCAGAAAATGTTTTGATAACAAGAGATGGCGTCTGCAAATTGACAGATTTTGGTATCTCAGATTGGTATCACACGGATCCTCATGATTTTTCATCTCCAGTGAAACTATGCGAAGGTATGATTGGCTCACCTCCGTTCACTCCGCCCGAAGTCATGTATTGGGATACAAAGAAACATTATCCAGAAAAATTCCAGAAACCTTATAATCCATTAGGTATGGACTGTTACGCATTGGGCATCATGCTTTTCACTTTGATTAACGGTACAATCCCCTTTATTGAGTCATGTAACACAGATGCAAGGTTCAGAGAATTTGAGGCTTCTTACGAAAATTATGTCTCGCGTCAGAACCCGCATTTCAGAGACAAGAATTACTATAAACCTGGTCCAGGTAGTGAATTTTCATTATCAAGAAACTTCAAATCCACAAACGGTACCCGTATTGCATGGAGGTTGTCTGACCCAAACCCAGAGACAAGATACACTTTAGAAGATTTATTCAATGATCCATGGTTCCAAGCTGTAGAGACTTGTGTTGACCCTGATGATCCAAATTGTACATTAACAAGAGTCCCTGAGATTAGAAAATCCACTTCTACAGACGGCACAATTCTAACATATGAAAATGACAATGTCAATAATAAGAATAATAATAATTCTACAGATGATATTGGCTCAACTCATACAATGAAGATCCAATCTCCTGTTGCACAACATACTTCGAACCCGTTTTTAAATATGAAACAGACGAATGACAATTCAGGCGCTGCTACCCCTGTATCCTATACAAATGGTTCACCAAAACCTGTAGCAATTAAGCCGAGGTCAATGGTTGACATTGCCACCTCACCGATGAAACCTATGAAAAATATAGTTAAAAAGAGTGACAGTGAGACAACAAAGAAAACGGGTGGTTCAAGTTTGTCTAATGAAATCCAAGCATCGAATAGTGCCCATCCATCGAGAAGTTCTTCTATTACACCAAGTGGTAAAGATATATTATATTCTGTGCCAGAGACAGAATTAGAGCATGCCATCATGAAAACAACACCAAATAGTGATGACAAGGAGACAGCACACGATGATAATGACAAGGTAACTAGTAGAGAGGGTTCAGTAATAGATAGCAAAGAAACAAATCCAGAAAAACAAAAGTTGACTAATATTATTACAGAAAATTTGAATGACTTAACTTTAAGAAGTCCAAATAGTAGTAATAGTATCAGTAGTGGAACAAACAGTTTGACACAGACCCCTGTGAACAGTGTATCTTCTAGTTCAGTGGCTCGAAAAGGTACACCTCAAAAAAGAAGACTGATCGTTCACCATCATTTGGATATACCCAGTAGTGTTACAGCAGGCACTTCAATGACTCTAAGATCTCTGATATCCGGTTAATACGGCAAAAAAGAAAAAATTCTATCAAATAAATACATCTATCTATCTAATATAGAGAAGAGTGTAGAAATATATAGATATGTTATTTTAATTTATATGAAGAGATGACTTTTTTTTCTCTAGGTTTATTCTATATATATTCCCATCAGGGTTTGTCGTTGAATTAGTAAAGGGTTTTTAATTTATATGTGTGCCATAGATTTTTATCTACTATTCAATTTAGTTTTCTTTTTTTTTTTCGAATGCCACTTAACCTCAGATTATTCAACCAAGACTAACTGCTTCCCCCATTGCCTTAGCCATACACATTCATGCATAACTTTTGTGGAGTGTCCGTTAGAGTTAATAACTGCTCTGTGTAGAAAACACAACATTAAGAACACTAGACTACTTCTTTTAGGAAAGGAAAAAAAAAAAAAAGAAACTACCGGCTCAAATGGACAGAATACTGCGGAATACTGCGGAATCAATGCCGGGATGTGCGGAATGAAAGACGAAAACACGCAAGATATCACCATCGACGGCTCGCAGTGGATAAAAACGATCGAAGAGATTGCGAGTGTTTTTTTTTTTATTTTATTTTTGTGGAAAACGTGATATCCACGTGTAAACATTGAAATTAGACTAAGAGTCAAATGATTGTTTTCGCTACTTGTTTACTATGTATACAGGAACTTATATATGTTTGACTAGTTTCTTCTAGATTCCATTGAATTGAATAAATAAATTCATTTAGTTGGTATAACTACAGTTTTCTTTTTTTTTTTTGGAGTGTGTATTCTGCTATCAAAAAAGATAGGTGTGATAAATAGTACATAAAGTACTTCTTCTAAGGCAGGTTTCAATATCGAAAAAAGAAAAATAATAATAAGTTCAATCCTCGAGATAAATCTTATCTCTGATAACCAGAAGTATTTATTATAATAATATAATTTAAGTTTCCTTTCTACCTTTTTTTTATATATATTTATTTATTTACAATTTTTTTTTTCTAAGATGAGTGGATCAGAAAAACATAGTAGACACAATTATGATCCAGATATGGTAGACAATGAACCAGATTTAAAAAGACCAAAAATTGATAACGATAGAGACATAGAGGTTGTTGATGTTGATGATGATGGTGATGATGATAATAACAATAATGAACATGTCCATATTGAAACGTCTTTATTAAGCTCCACTAATCACTCAACTACATCCACCAACAATAACAACAGTGGCAGCAGTAATCATAGAATAGATGACCATGATAGAGAAGCCCAATTGTTAAATAATGTTGCTTCTAATATCATTGAAAACGTTGCTAATAGGAGTTCCCTTAGTAATCCTAATAGGAATAATAACAATGATGATGGTGAACATAGTTTGAAACAATCTGGAGTAGCATTGGATATAGCAGGACCTATGACAAAGACAGTTCTAAATAATCCCGACAAAGAGTCTGCGGATAGTAGCAAAGCTCATATCGAAGGAAAAGAGAGAAACGGAAACATCCATATGAACACTGAACAGCAGCAACCTATGGAACAGGTACAAACCCCACATGATTATGCTGAGTTAATTGATCGTCATACGATTCACAATACAGACGACTCTATACCTGTAGAATTACGAGATCTGAGAGATACAGATCATATCCATAGCATCGGTGTAGAGGATCCAGACTTGAACGAGGAGGGATTGTTAAATAAAAGGGGTCGTAGGACCACTGCACTTGTTGGATCAGAAGCATGGAGACAACAAAGAAGGATCTCACATAAGGAAGTGGAAAGACGGCGTAGAGAAAATATTAATATGGCAATAAATGCGTTAGGTGTGTTATTACCTGTGAAAGAGACCAGTAAAGCTGCAATTTTGAGTAGATCAGTTGAATATATTCAAAAATTAAAAGAGACAGAAAATTCTAATATTGAAAAATGGACATTACAAAAATTATTAAGTGAACAAAATGCATCACAACTGACAGCTGCGAATGAAAAATTACAAGAAGATTTAGCCAATGCATATAAGGAGATCAGATTTCTGAAAAATCTTTTGAAAAAACATAATATACCTTATGAAAGTGATGAAGATACTAATGTCCAACAATAAACACACACACACACACACACATATATATATATATATAAGTTAATCACTTATTATTATTTTCACCAAATGTAGGGAAGTATGTAGATAGTGATGCTTAGTTGAATGATTCAAAATCTTTATAATATATACCTCTTATTGGTAGAACAGTTTCAATCCCACGAGTTTGAAGAAATGTTTTTTTTTTCTTTTTTTACATAATTTCTTTCCCAGGAATGGATCAACAGTATTTATTTCAATCACTTAATAAAGTTAGTTGAATGGTTACAAGAATGATAAGTTATTCAATGTAAATTTTACAAAAATAGTAAATTAAGTATTACAAAAAAAATAAATAAATAAATTTGAAAGTCGTTTTGTGCACTCCCCCGCCCCTCCCCTTTACACCCTCTCTCTTGTTATAAAATTTAACTACTAACATCTCAGTTATCTTCTTAAAAGTATCTACTTTTAAAATTAAAGTCAAAGAACAGAAAAGTCAGCAAAAGGAACCAAAAAAAAAAAAAAACGTATAACAAAACTGCCTTCAACCCTACTCTCTTGTGTAAACCATATTCAACATGCAACTCAGCCTCAACCATAAGGTTGTGTGTATAATAATAATATGGACGTCTCTTATACAATCTTCACCCCATTATTACACTATAAGCAGCAGGAGAAAAAGAAAAACGGAATCACTTCTTACGGCAGGTGAGTCCACAATTCTTGTATCTTCGCATCCTTTCCTAAATAGGAAATCAGCAGAACTGAAAAACAAAAAAAAAAACAAACTTTAATCCTTGCCAAGAGACCGAACACAATAGGAAAAACAGACCAAGCGATATTTTCCCCTAAAAGCTGTACTCCATTGTCTTATTTGAGACACGCCACTTCGAGTTTTCTTTTCTTTTTTTTCTTTGGTTTTGACTCTTCCAAAAAAAAAAAAAGAAAAGAATAGGCCTATATTAATGTTGGGAGTAAATAAGGAAATTAAAGTGGCACAACATCCATTAAAGAACTAGCCCTAAGTTACCCATTATTATTGAAAGCTTCAAACAACTTTTCAGAGAGAGAACGTACTTACACAGAATTTTAAAAAAGTATCTTCTTCTACATGAGATATACAAAAAAAACACAAGAAAAAAATAAAATTGTTAGAAGATGCTTGTAGTCTTGCTTTTGGACATTCACTTTTGTTAGATAGATAATTCCTATGTACATGAACTAAAAATAACGTTTAAGCCTAAATAAAAACAAAAAAAAAGTACAGTAGCAGTATACCCTAACTAAAATGGTTTCATGATTGAAAAAAAACAAATATTTTCTCACACACATACACAAAAACAAAAAAAAAAAAGCACTTCCGTTTTTAGTGATATTCTGTCGCATTTTTAGGGGAGATTGCAATCTCTGATCTTGAGACAATTGACAATAGAAACAAAGACAAAGACACTTTCTTTTTTCTTTGTGTGTCTATTGTTATGTATCATGTAGCACACAAAAAAAGAATGAAGGCTCGTCTTGCTGAGATCCATTGTTTAACTGTACCAAGAGGGTGTGGGTGCTTGGGACGGAACAATAGTCGCAGCGTTTCTTTACTTTTTTTTTTCCCACACTTTTCTTCTTCAGTTCCTCGAGGGGAGGAAAAAAAGAAAAAACAAATTTCATTAAGGATTTATTCGATGAGGTGATAAAGTTTGAAGTTGGCCAGAATGTTTTATTCATGATTGATAAAGAGATAAAAAAAATATAAAAGAGATATATAATTCTCTCTACTGCTCAAACAGTGTGTCGTTAGTTAGTGATAGCGTACGAGAGTATATGGCTGCTACTTTTTTTTTTGTTTTTTTTTCGTTTTCTGGAAAAGAATTGGATAATTCAAAAACATTCATTATACACAGTTTAAAGCTTTTTCTTTGGTGATACTTATTAGTGTCACCATAGTAAACCAGTGAAACAGAAGACAAAAACAAATAACTCCTCTATAACATAACGCATATACACACGTTCATACATATTCTATAAAACACAATATTTTATACTCCAACTAATGATCATATCATTTCCCAGAATATTTCTCTCATATATAAAACGATTCACGAAAGTTAGACTGAAATCCACCAAGTCAATAATATTAACTATAATTTTATTACAGATTGGTCTTTCGCTATGGGTATATGACTGCTACTTTAAAGATGGCTTGAACAAATTCTATTCTTCTGATCACGAAACAAGTACTGCTAGTGCTACTGCTAATAATAACGCTGTCGGTGGTAACGTTGGTACAAGTTCAGAGTCTACAATATATTCTTTCACTAAACCTATATTCAATCTATTAGCTCTATTAAAATCAAATTCAGTTGACAGAATCAACTATGCATCTAGTCTTTATAAGAAAATGTTATTTGATACATATCCAAGTTGGATCGATGACTATTATTTAAAATCTAACCTTTTAACTGTATCTATGGGTTCAAATAAGACCAAACAATTACAGTCAATTGAAGAATTAAGTTTCTATGATAGTGATCCAAGATTGGTATGGTCTGTATACCTGTATCATATTTTGAAAAATCAAGGGGATCATATACTTTCCAAATCATCAGAGGATTTTAAATTGCCATTCTCGTGGTATGACTGGTCTGATTTTCATAATTATAACAGATTGTTATCAATTAAAGACAAGTTTCAAGGCAAGTTTAATTGTCAATTGGTAACAAACACATATATAGATCACGATCTCTTGCTTGAGATAGAAAAGGAATTACTTGACTATTTATTTCTAGTAGATAGACCGAAATATCAGGACATTTTTTGGTATAGAGCTATAACTTCATTTAAGTCAGGTATACAAAATTACAACATATCGGACTTCTGTACAGATTATAAGGAAAATGACCCGTTATATGACAGTCCTTTCAATTTACCATTTAAAGTTAATAATATTTGGACAACAGTCAGACCTGAGGTTTACCAGATTAGCGCAAGAAACTATCTATTAAACACTTTTCGTAACCCTTTGTCCATGACTATCCTAAATTCCAACAAATCTGTTTATCAAATAGATATTGAACAAGATCAACGTAACAATATGATCCAATCAAGACTTTTATCAAATTTTGTCAAAGACAACACAGAGAAGAAAGATGATTATAAATTCGATCATATTAAATTTTTTGAAGATTTTATCCATGATACTTCAATAAATAAACATTTTAAACTTGAAATCCCCAATAAAAATGATAGTCTATACCAAATCGATAAATTTGAATTGACTTTAGACGACTTTAAATTCGATATCAAATCTAAAATTGAAGAATTAGAATCTATTGATAAACAAAATGATAAAAAATTATCATTACATGAAAAAAATTATTTGAATAGTCTTAAGAATTCGTATAGAACACACCCGGCTTTTGTTTCCAAATATTTACAAGAAGCTGATAATTTACAAGGAAGCGCATTCGGTAGCCATAGAGATAGACGATTCTATAATGGTGCTACAGCTGATACTGGTATGGCTAAAGAGGCAAGAATGAATTCTCTTATAAGAACTTTCCAAAAATTTGTGCAAAGTAGTGGACTCGTCTCTTGGATATCACATGGTACCCTATATGCACATCTATACGACGGATTAGTATTCCCATGGGATGGTGATTTTGATATACAGATGCCAATCAAACATTTACATTTATTGGCGCAATACTTTAATCAAAGTTTGATCCTTGAAGATCCAAGAGAGGGTAATGGAAGATACTTCCTAGATGTCACTTCCTCTATCTCTGTTAGGACCAATGCCAATGGTAAAAATAATATTGATGCAAGATTTATTGATGTCGATTTCGGTGTTTACATTGATATTACTGGACTAAGTGTCTCTTCTGCCCCATATAAGAAAGGTACAAAAGATATAATAGCACAAAATAAATACAATGAAGTTAAAGAACAGATTGTAGGAATGGATAAAACAAAGTTAATTAATCCAGAGTTGGGTGAAGATTTGGCTTCTAAAGATTTATTAGACCTTAAAAAATACATATTAGATCATAAAAATGAGTTTACTTCGAAGCAGCTTATAGAAGTTGAAAAGATGGTTAAAAAAAAGCACAGCAACAAACAAAACCTACAAATTATGATAGTGGACTTACGGATGCTCAAATATATCTTCTTCATGAAAGAATGAATATGATTAATTGTAGAAATAATCATTTTATCAGACTAGATATGATTTCTCCATTAAGATTAACATACTTCCATGGTGCAAGGGTATATATTCCTAATAAAGCTATCGAGTCATTGCAAGTTGAGTACACTGTCCCTAAGAAATATGGATTCCAGAGTTTTGAAGGTAAAATTTTTATACCTAAATTGAAACAATGGATCTTATTCCCAATATTAAAGAAGATAGCTAATATCAATGGTATGTTTGACAATATGTTACCTCTTAAATCAGAAGTTAATGCGTTATCCTTCTCCGATCTCAAATCTATTTTACTTAATATGATTATTGGCGAATATTATGATTTATTTTCATACACTGTAACCACATTCGATGTAACCAACTACCGTGTCAAAGAATTAGAAGTAATGTTTGATACAAGGATATCTGTAGAGGAGAAGTCCAAGTTATTATCGTTCATGAGGGATAACATTGGCGACAAAATGAATTCTCCTATGAAGGATGCATTATTATTGGATTACGAGAGTAGAATATGGAGACAATTTGAGAAAAGATTGACTGATGCTGAATTACAAGATATAAAAAAATCCGTATTTTCTTCGATGGTTGAAGAAATTTCTGAGAAATTTACTATTTTCAATTCAAATCAATGGTTTGGTAACAAGTTATTGGGGATTAAGGGTTATAAAAATGATATGTACGATATTGATAAAGTTGGGCTTGACATATATGATGGTATTGAAAACCAAATCAATACAATATTTGAAAGTGATCCAGAATTTTAGTGAACTTATATATATATATACTACTTATTATAGACTTTATACGAGAATGTTAATGACAAATTGAACAATATAAATAGACTAAATAATGGCAGAGGGTACATTATTTAGTTAATGAAACAAAGTAAAACAAAACTATCCGTAAATGTTTTTATTCAAACGATATTCTTGTAACACATGGCATATATGTAATATATGCTAACTATCGAATATATGTGTACATAAAGTATGTAAAAATAATACATATATATATATGTATGTATGTATGTATGAAAAATAGCTTAAAATTAAAATGATTTGTGGTATGCAAAAAGGTGAGAAAAGACAGCTAAATTCTCGTTCCAAAGGAACATATAAATATAATAAACATGTATTCACTTTTTTTATTCTACTTTTTTTTTTTTTTTTTATATATATACATCTATCCTGAACAATTTCGATCCATTATTCCCATAAATATATTTATTTCTGCTGAGATGATGGGATCTGTGGGAGATTCATTGCCATATTAGGGAAAAATCTTTGCAAATTATTGATATTATTATTCAACTGATTGATATTATTACTGTTATTATTATTATTATTATTATTTTTATTATTAGCATTTGGGTTATTATTATTATTATCTTTAACATTAGGATCATTTATATGAATATTTGGAGGAAACTGAGGCATATTTGGCATGAATTGAGGATGCTGGTGTACATTTGGCGGCAATTGTTGCATATTTGGAATGAATCCATTTGGTGGAGGCATCATAGGATAAAATCTTTGTTGTGGGTTATTATTGATACTTTTGTTGTTATCTTTACCAGTATCATCTGTGTCATTTTTTGTTGTTTTATTCTTATTAAGGAGATCAGGCGGGAATTGCATCATACCTGGAGGTGGGGGTGGAGGAGGATGTATACCTTGCATCATTGGATGTCCTATCATGTTTGGTGGCATCATGCGGAAGTTGTGTTGTGGTGGCATACCTGGTGGAGGAGGTAACATACCAGGCGGAGGAAGGATACCACCCATACCATTTTTCATATTGCTCTGATTAGAATGGCTTTGGATACCATTATTATTAGCTGCTGGTACTGTGACCGATGGATTGTTGGTTGCTGGAGTCAAAGTATTTGACATATCTCCCTTATTACTCTCAAGTTTATCATTGCTATCCTTCACTGTTTTATTCTTATTTAATAAACCTTGGAAAAACGTATTATTTGCCGGTCCTGTCGGTAAAGGAATTTGATGATGTTGTTGTTGTTTTTGGACTTGATTTAAACCATGTGTTTGTGTTGGTGGCGTGTATGATAATCCGATTGGTGTGTTTTGTTGTTGTGCTATAGGAACATGATTTTGTATAGGTAAATTAAAGTTTCCCTGTGGGATACTTTGATTATTATTATTATTATCACGCAAAGCTATTGTTTCATTAACTGGGGTGTTTGATCTAGACGTTTCTTTAAAGAAATTCATTAACCTTGAAGTACCGCTTTTAGTCTTAGTTGTTGTTGTTGTTGTTGTTTCTGTTTTATTTTCATTGGTTCCACTGTTATCAAGATCCATATCTTTTACAGACTTGTTGTTGCTATTGAAAAAGGAGGAAAACTTAGAAGAAGAGGCTCTAGAAACATTAACGACATTTGATGATTGTTCATTGTCTGATCCTTGATTTAAATTAGATTTCAATGTAATTGAGGTAATATTTGAAGGGGATGTTATTTTAGTATGTAGTTTGTTTTCGTTACTTTCGTTATTATTATTGGTATTGGTATTGGTATTATTGCTATTTATATCGGATTCGATGTTTGATAATCTTAAGAAATCTGAGATTCTACTTGAAGATCTATTTAAGAGAGGTCTTTCTATACTGGACAGATCATTTTTAATAGTACTACTGGATGGGATATCAGTGTTGTTATTACTATCACTATGGTTATGGCCGGTAGTAGTACCAGTAGTAGTAGTAGTACCCTGAGGATTAGAAATAATGTTATTTTTATTCTTACTTTGTTCTATTTCTTTCATTTTAGCTTTCCAAAGTTCAAAATCCTGTATCGAGTTCCCACTTGGCACAAAATTGTCATCAAATTCCAGGATATCATTGTTCATTAATAATTTCCCACTTAGATCAGAACTGTTAGTGCCTGTGTTATTATTACTACTACTACTGCTACTTTTTGCAGTCATGCCAGACTTATTCTGTTGTTTTTGAAGTTTATTCTTAGACCTACTGTTTCTTCTCTCATGTCTTACGAAATCGCCGTTATTATAACCTAACCTGACATTAGGGTTACTGTTAGGGTTCATATTGGGATTAGAATTATAATTAGGGTTGGCCATAGATTTATTATTATTACTGTTATTACTGTTGTTATTATAATTATGAGTATGAGTGTGATGATAGTTGGTGTCAGAGTTAGGATTGAACCTTTGGTGCAACCTCCAGAACTTTCTTGATGGCAGTTCGTCCAATTTTTTGTGTATCAATTGGGCCGAGACGTTTGATTTGAATTCCAGTAGTTCGTTTATGGAATAGATGGTCTTCTTCGAGTTGCTGTCCAGAGCAGGTTTATAATTTAAGATCGATGGCTCAGGGGGTGGTCTCTCGTGGGTTTTGTTATTAGAATTTGCCAATTTATCTAAAAAGGAATTGATTGGGTTGATAATGGCTAGCTTGCTATCGAAGTGAGTGTTATTTTTGTTGCTGTTAGCAGGACTCTTTGAATTTTTGGCAGCAAAGGGTTGTCTTTGCACGGCAGGGAAAGTAGTACCTTCTGCTGTGGTAGCAGATAGTATGGAAGGATCTTGAAATTCCATTGGAGCAGTGGTGGAGGACACACGGATTTGATATAGTTGATAAAAAAATTGATATCTTTTGAAGGAGAGGGGGGTGGACACCAATATTCAAGCTGATTAGACTCTTGAATCCACCTGGAAGAAAACAGCCAAGATACGACAGATCCAATCCAGTAACAACTTATAGCTGGGGGGGGAAACTGACATTTTAACGTACACCTCCCATCCACTGTATACCCTCTCTGTGTTCTCTCTCTTCCTCTTCTCTCTCAAAGTCTTCGATTTCTCACCACAAGCGAATATTTTTTTTGGGTAAAAAAAAAAGAAACAACTGAGAAAGAAAGAAAAATTTTCTTTTTTTTGCCTCTACTGTGTTGAGAACACCCATGCACCGGGGCAATATTCGTGCGCTCGTTTGAAGTGACACGCCAACTGCTGCCTTTTTTTTTCTTTTTCTTTTGCCCAATTAGGCAATTCCTGGAAGAACCAAAAAAAAAAAGACAAGACAAGAGAAACTGTTTTCCGGGTAACGACTCTCTCCCACTTATAAAAAAAAAAAAAAACATGTTCGAAGAAAATCCTCTGCTGCTGGCACTCCAAACGCTGAAGGATTGATTATAAACGATAGATAGTGTTATAATCAGTTACAAGAGTAGTGTATTCCCTTTTAAAACACGTTTAGATATTTGAGGAAGACTTAATTATTGTTGAGCACCGTTGGATGATTAAACATCCTCAATCTGTATTCTATGTATTATTAAAGTTATGAGTATACGAAATAGAAGTAAACTTCTTCCTCCCTATATATAAAAGTAATAATGTAATCTTATGTTTATAGTGATGTGTAGAAAGTAGTGAGGAAAACATTATCCATGATCCATGATCGATTACTTCATGTTCCTTATACATATGTTTGGACACATGAGTATCCGCATATCGATTATCGTTTGTTATAATTTACCACTGTATGTATTTTAGGGATACCTATTAGTTCATCTAATAATTCTACTATATAGAGATGTTTTTTGATTCATTCTATTTTAGTTTCAGCAATTATGTTTTATTTGAATAAAGTTAAAGCATGTCTCTTTGAATAAAGTTAAACTTGTCGTATAAACCTTAGGGGGATTTTGGTTGCTTGTGAGTCCAAAATTTTTGCTTTGCATAAGATTACAATTAACTTTAGAGTTAACATGCATATATAACTAATGTAGACCAATTTAATTTTCTAAATAACTTAAAAGTAGTTCAGATACATCTGTTAATACAGTTTTACTTTAAAAAAACACATCTACTGTGCAAGAAACTAAAAGAGATGAGATGTGTATTAAGGAATTAGATCAGGAGTGGGAGGTGTGTTTCCTTGTGTTGATGTTGTTTATGCCAGCTTGTTCAATCTGTTTCACATGCATGTGTCAAAATCATGTGTCAAACCATCGTATCTGTTGAAGGAGTTCCCATTAGCAAGAATTATTGTCGTCATATCAATCACTAAAGTTCTGTCATCAGTTCTGTCATCACTGAGACATTCAGAAGGACCCTCTCTGGTTTTATTCCATTTCTTTTTTTTTTTTTTTTTTTTTCTGGCATCGTTGTTTTCCCCTCACCAAGTCTCTGCGAATTTTTGATTTTGTTCCAATTTTTCAATTTGTATTTCTTTTTTTTTTTTTCTTGGTAAAGATTGGTGATAGATTTGAACAGGGCTGTAATTTTATATATATATATATATATATATGTATAGTAAGACTTATCCCACTCCAAAGCAGGAAAAAAAACAAAAAAGAGAGAAGGACGATACTAAACTTCAGGTATAGTTCAGTCAAATATTGAACGTAGCAAAGTTTCATTTCGCTTTTTTTTTTTTTTTTTTTTTATTTTATTTTTTAATGACACTAGTTTTGCCTTTAGTTTCAACTGGTAATGTTCCACAGTTGACTGTAGATTTAATATTGCATTCCTTTAATGGCGATTTCCATTTTGTAGAAGATCTCGATTCTAAATACCTACACCCTTTTGTTGGTCCTTTAGACCATACCCTCAACACTGGTAATAATCACACGAATAATAATAATACACCATCTCTATACTCTTCACCCATAAAACACTATTCCTCGGCTCTAGAACTGTTTTCTAATAAAGATGGTTCCGTTTATATTATTCAACAAAGAACCCCCGTGATTCAAGGCTATATAAACAATTTCATACTTGATGTACTGATTCCCTTGATTGATAAACTGAAGATTACAAAATTATCTATACTGGATTCTTATGGTGTTTTCGATACAAATATTGTCACTAGTCTCATAACAAATAACAACAACAGTAACACTAACACTAACAGCCTTATTAGTCCTATCGCTAATATATCTATTGGCACTTGCAACGTCAATTCAATAAATGATATAACATCCAATTTCCAACAGTTGTTAAATCTAAAATTCGATTCGAATTCAAATCTCCGTTACACATCCCAGTTCTTCAATTTTAATCCAAATGACCCAATCCAAGAAATCTCCACAAACCAAACAATCTTTAAAATCGTTTATCATCTACTGAATAACCTCAGGTCGTCCCTGTGCGAGATCAAATACTTCACCATGTTGGTCCATGAAGGTGACAACTCATTAGACGCTAAATATTTTGTCAGAAATTGTCTGCCAATGATAACGAATGCAAACTATACTGTATCTAACGATTCTCAATTCAAAATACCTATCTCCTGGATGGGGGTTTATGGTATGACACAAACCCCGTCTACTATAGAAGAAGGTATATATATCTGAATAAATATCAGTATGCAAGATATATAGTCGCTATATATGTGTACTTATCCTCTCTCACTTTCTAAATCCTCTTTTTTTGTACGAAAAAAAAAAAAAAAAAAAAAGATTACCATATTTCTTAGTTAGTTTTGTGTGTGACAAATACAAAACACTAATATACCTTCTTATTATGTAAATTTTATCAACAAACACAATCTTATATGAAATGCTCGGAACTGTCATCTGGTAAGAGTTCTTTTTTTTTTTTTTTACTTTACTTTCTACTAATAACTTCTGAGACTTGCTTATATATAAAAGTATGAAACCTGCTTTTTCATAACAAACAAAGAATTATCTGTAAAGAGTTTAAAAAAAAAAAAAGAAATGACATGAAACAAAGGAAGATAGAACAAACATTTGAAACAGACAGTAGATTACAGTTTTCGTACTCGTATGTGTTGGAAAATTGTCATATTTTTCTTTTTTTGTAAAGAAACTCTTTTTAATAAACAAATAAATCAAAAAGAGTGTAAAATAAAATAATCCACATAACTATATATATTATAAATATTGTTTCTACAATCCATCTAATACTTATAAAAAAAAAGTTGTTTACGTATTACTGCAATTAGCAGGTTTTCAACGTTTCACAATGACTAACTATTCACAGTATATATTTTACAATCTTAAGTTCTAAAAACACAATAATGACTACCATTACCAAAATGTTAGGAGTGATAACCTTCAGAATTAATTAATTATGTTCACTTTTAATATTGAAGCACAATTCTTTAAACTTTTTCCTTTGTATTAAGTGGATGCGTGGAATTATACCATTTCCCTCTTTTTGATTTTAAAACAAAAAACTATGCGTATTATGTTCTCCAATTCAGTGGCATAAAACTTTGAAATGTATCCGGACTATACAAATAGTCACTTGTTGGCCAATAATCTACGTGGATTTTCTTATTAAGCCTGGTTTCTATGACAATTACAAATTTGTCAACATTTTTAAGAGGAAAAAGCAAAGAGATAAATATTTCTCCTACATTACCAATACTATTCATATGTAATTTATTATTTAAATGAAAAAAATATTAAAAATATTTTACCCATTAAAACTTTTCACATGGTTATTTCATATCTTTGTGTATAATTTGTCTTACAAACATGTTGACTTTTTTGTTGCCTGCTTGGCCAAGTGGTAAGGCATCGCACTCGTAATGCGGGGATCGTGGGTTCAAATCCCACAGGAGGCAGTTTCAGTTTTTTTCGATAATTTTTGACACGTTATTGATTAGTAAGCCGTATAACCCTTCTGAGATCACGTATATATAGTCAGATCTAAGTCGAAGTTCAATCATGTTAACAAATCTCAAGAAGACAAGTGCATGTTTTTATCTTTTCTTTTTTTTTGTTTTAGTTCATGTACAATATTAATTGTTTCATGCTTTCATAATTTAGATGTACGAAGAAATGAGCCAATCCGAGTTATTTGATGATATATGGGAATCCGGTCCTGAAGAAGACGATATTATTCATAAAGATAATAACAAATTAAGAGATCAACATACTAAAAGGGGTTATTTGGATGGGATCGTCAGTTCTAAAGAAACTAACCTTCAAAAAGGTTTTGATAATGGGTTCCCACAGGGTGCAAAATTAGGGAAGGAAGTAGGCCTCATACTTGGTAGATTACAATGTTTAAATTACTTATATGGTGAAAAAAATCATGATCTGGCTCAATCTTTCAAAGATGCCCAGAAGGAATTAAAGATTAACCATGTTTTGAATAAGAATGCATTTGATGAAAATTACGACTTGTTGAATGATTTCCATGAATTGGTAGAGAAATGGAAATCAATAACTAAGAAATATTGTGACCAATATAATGTGAATTGTTTATAGACTAACATATATTATATATACATATATAATAATAATAAAATAAAACGAACGTCTTTTAAAAATAGATTACCAGAATGGACACCAGCCCACATAATGCTGGCATAAATTTTCTATAGACATGGCCTGTTTAGTCAACTTGTCTACTTGTTCAGGGATATCAAGGTTTTCATACCTTGCAATATCGTTACCTGTTAATTTATCTGTTATCCTTTTCAAAACTAGTAACGCCCTTGCATTTCTTAACTCCAGTTCCTGTTCCTCCTCCATTCTACGTGCTTCATCAACGGTTATGGCTCCTTTCCTCAATAATTCATTCGGGTTGACCATTGGTAATGTGATTCCAGTTTCTTCCATAATTTTATCAGTTGGGAAATCAAACCCCCAATGAATTAAAGGATCGAATGCAAAGGCTTCTAAGATGGCCATTAACGACTCCTTATTATTTCTCAATACTCTCATAACATTTTCACAAGTGATTCTGAAATTACCTTCTATCCCACTGACTTCCAATGCATTAATTAACATTCTTGTCAACCTGAATGGTACCTTTTCCGGAAATTTCTCTCTTAAGATAGCAGCCTCAAAACAATCACCAAAATCAATATGGATAACTTTGCCTGTAACACGATCCAACATTAAATTACTTGGATGACGATCACCTAATCCTAATATGTAACCAACCATAGACATAACTGCCAATGACCTTGAATATACAGTTCTCCTATCTAACCATGTCTCTGAGGAACGACTCTTCAACCAAAGGACTTGGGCCAGATCTTGTCCCTTCGTGTTATCCATTGCATATTGAAATACTTCAATCTTTTGTAATAAAGTTAGATTGTCATAATCTGGAGCCATTTGTAACATCACCCAATGTTCAATGTTCAATGGAACTTTATTAGCATCTCTATGATCTCTAATTAAGACATGGAAAGTATCACTGTTTGGAACCCATCCAAGCAAGCCAGATTTGGGTGATAATGGGATAGCAGGATATTTCTGAATGTCTAAATGCCTCTTGAAACATTCTGCATCATGTTCCAGTAATGTATTTACCAAACCAAACAATTGCATCACTAAACTGTCTTGTCTAATATCTTCGTGGCCCTTTAACACGTATTGATAATCTTTACCATCACTACCACGAATTGTAAACTTTCTAGGTCTTTGTTTCGATGATATGACAGAAAATACTGGATCAAAATAGGATATTCTTATGATTGGTTTACCGACAGAGTAAGAGCCTGGTACAGCCATCTCTAAATCTCTTGCTTCTAATAGCTTTGGAGAAACATGGCGGAGATCTAATGTTTGTAATTGAGGTAATTGTCTACTTATTCTTCTAAAAACATTATAGTAGATATCCCACGCCTGGTTCAAATTGCTGGTATCTTTAGTTCTCTGAAAATTTAATACCCATTCATAAGCATCTGTCAAATCACGTCCAAAGGAATTTTGAAATGATAGTTCTCTCATTGTTTCAGGTGTCTTTTTCAGCAATCCATGAAGTGGCTCTAAAGTAGCAAACATCTTGTCTGTATTATGTTCCCCAAAGAATTGTCTACTAGCATCTTCCAAACCCTCATACCATAATTCATGCCACAATACAGCAACACGAATTAGTTCATTGCTAACCAACTCTGCTTGCTCAACAAGTTTTGTACTATGTACTTTCATCTTTTCAATAATAGAAAATGCTGCTTTTTGTCTAGAAATTGACTCCGATTTTATCGCAACGATCAAAGGATTAACCATTACTTGTGGATGAGATTTTCCTAAATCAGAGAGTAGAGCTAATAGTGACCTGCTCACGGATTCATCTGGTTGGTGGATTCGAGATATCAATTGTGGTAGTACCTCTAACCAAGTGTCAATCTTAATTAAGTTGAACCCAGTATAGATAGCTTGACAAGCTTCAGGTGTTCCCCCAAATGTGAACCACAGTGTCAGTAACCTTAATGTATCTTGCAACGCACTAGTTTTCGATAATGCAATAGAATGGAAGAACCCTTTTATAGCAGGTATCACATGTCTTTGGATAAGTTCCATTGAATATTCTTTTCCATCTAACTTTAAAATACTAGTACCTTCATTAACCTTTTCTTCACCATTTTCTGGGATTTTTGGCTGTTCATCAGCGTTTACAGTATTAACCCTCCTACCTGATGTAATTGCTGATATGACTTCAAAATTAACAAGAGCCCAATTGTGCCAAGCTTTATACCAATTACTATCAAAATGAGTAGCCAACAAATAAGAGCCTAAAATGGCATCGGGGTTTTCATCTCTCCAATTAGGTTGCAAAGCAATTCTCCATTCACCCTGTTTTAAAAAACATCTAGCCAATAATTTAGTGTATTCTTCGATATTGTTAGCCGATAATGAATGGTTTTGACTTACATTTTGAGCTATCATGTTACTTGGATCCAAGCCTAAATCATGAGCCATACGGGATGTAAAACCAATCAAATATTTTAAAGCCTCTTGCCTTGATCCAGCAGCCCATAAATATTTTAACTGAGCATACACAACTGGCGGTGGTGCTTTTGCAGGTAACGACGGTGAAATGTTTGATGTATCCTCCAATAATCTACTTAAAGCAGCTTCGGCAAGATTTAACTTACCTGATTTTCGACAAAGATTGGCAAATTTGATCCAAATGTGCATGTCTTGTTTAGGTGTAATGACTAAGGATCTAACTTTTAAAGCTCTTTGCCATATATCGACACTTTTTTGACAACCAAGTAACCTTTTATTCCAAGTATTGTGGTAAATAATACGTTTCTCTGAGTGTGGTGGTAATTTTTTATATGCTATTACTTCTTCTAATTCTGTGATAAGTTGTGTCCTTACTATGACATTATATGCTCTGTTGTAACTTTCATTTACTAAAGCCGATATTTCTGTAACCAATAAATCTCTTGCATTGTATATATGTTCGTTTGCAAAATCATATTCTCCATTATGTATACAAAGAATGGCACTGAAGAATTCCTTATCTGGAGTTTTGTCCTTCATAACACTGATATACTGTTCTAACTTGTCCCATTGGGCCAAACTCCAAGCCCCATTTGCTGCTAATGGTGCCATTTTTTTCTGTAAACTTGCTGAGGCAGAATCCCATCTTTCTGAAGAAAATTTAGCTAAACTGTCCCAGTCACTTAATGCATATAATGATCTCATATGTCCAAGTATCACAGAAGGTGAGCTATCTCCTTCCTCGAGACGTTTTGAATAAGCATCCATTGCATCTTCCCATCTCTGTAATTTTTCATACCACGTTTCTTGTAACTGTAAATTATGGTGTTTTTGAGCAAATTTAAGGATACCGACAGCTGCATCGTTTTGATAAATCTGGTTGTTGATACTAATTAGTGATTCAACAGTTGTATTGTCGATTGGTTCTTGTAAAAATTTAGCTTCTTTAAAGTGAAGTGCTTTAGCGTATGCATGACACTTTTCTGCGTACTCTCCCAGTGTTTGAGATGGTATTGGCAAAGGTTTATCGTCGTGTTCCATGAACTCAATTAAGTTTAATAACGTTTGATGTATTTCAGGAGGGTTCTGTGGCGATGATAATGCTAAACATAAAGATTGAACAAAGTCCTCTTGATATTGAGTATATAATTCCGGCCATATACTAGCAAAGGATGCATTAAAGAGTTCTTTTGCTAATGGTAAATATACACTCGCCAAAGGGGAACATACTCTAAGAGCGTGGGAGGGTGACTCCTTTAGTAGTTGAATTGATAAGCGTTTTAACCATTCTTGCCAATCTTCTTTTGTTCTTTGCTGAGAACAATTCCACATAGATTTCAAAAGAGATTGATCTACATTAAGTTTGTCTAGCTGTTGACTCTTTGTGTGTTCTTCTACTTTATCTTCCTCAAATTCCAAACCTAGTATATGAGCAGACGGAAGGATCTCATTATTTAATAACTTGTTAACTAATTGGTCATAAACTGTATGTTGAATATTTTTGGCGATAAGTAATTTGTTTATTGAAGGAATAAATACTGTAAAATCACTTTTTAGTTGTAACAAAAGTAAGCATAATAAATTCATTGTTAAACGTACAACTTCTAGATCTGTAGAGTATAATAATCTACAACACGTATGGATTATTCTAGCTGACATGGTATTTATATTGCTAATTTTGGTTAATTTACCCAAAGTTATAATAGATGATTTTTTAATCAGGCCATGAGACACTTCGGCTATTTTGATAATAGAAGGGATGATTAGATATAAGTATTCATCTAGGTTATCTCCTAGTAAAATGATGCAAGTTAATATGGAATTAGTTACAATCTTGTCCTTTGATATATCTTTGTTCATACTGTTCATAAAATATGTCAATACCGAAGGAACAAATTTTTTAAATTCGCTTTTCAAAGATGATGCCAATGATGTAATTACTGATACAATAGTTAATTGAAGTTTGTTATCTGAAAAACGTGATTCAATACAGTTGAAAATTTTATCGACATAAGGGCGTATATGTAGCTTGACAATGGATATTAGGGTACCTAATTGTTGTAAATAATATTCTACTAGAGAATATGGGCATAAATCCATAAGGTTGATCATTGCTGGGATAATTTGTCCCAAAAATGACACACACTTTAATTTTAGAATTTGGAATAAATTTACAATCGCTTGTACGGCTGTTGGATGATGGACACTCAAAGAATTATCTTTCAATATTTTTAATAAAGTATTAACAACAATAGTTGGATAATACTCTTCGGATGAGGGAGAGATATTTTGTATTAGTAATGATATATCAATTGGAATTGAATTTTGTTCTAAGGTTGTGGTGTCTTCTGACATCTCTTCAATTTCACGATACTTATATGGATCCAAAGCACCTAAAGTACCTAAAAGACTCACAATTTCTTGTTTTATATGCTGAGGGGAATCTGACTTCAAAATATTAGTCAAAATACTTAGCAATTCAGTATGATCTAAAAGAGGATTAATCACATATCCAGATGCCGATGATAACTGACGAAGAGTACGTAATGCAGCACTTCTTTTGTATGTATTGGATTGATCTTTAAAGGCTTCTATAATAGGGGGCATCAATTTATCTAAATAATCTTTCATATCCTCTCCACCAACGATAGAAAGTTCACCAATAGTTCTCAGTGCACTTGAAATCACTGAAGACGATGGGTCGTGCAATTTTTCCAGTAATATATCTAGGATCGGTTCAAGGTAGGGTTTCGTTATCTCTTTAGTAGAACTGATTAAAGTACATAACATTGTAAGGCATTCTTCATTTTGGTTAGGTAACTTTAAATATTTCAATTCTGTCAATAATTCTAGAAGAGTTTTTCTTAAAACTGGGACGATATATGCAGGATTAACAGCAGTGAGCCTACCGATAACTTTTAATGCAGTAACTCGAATAATGAATACTTCATCTTCTAGAAGCATGAATAATAATCTTGAATTCTCTGGTTGAGACAAATGTGGGTCAAAAGTATGATTTAAGTTTTCTAATATTTTTAAACGAACCTCAGGGTTAAAATCAGTGATTGCAACAGTTAATAATTTTGATAAAATTTCAGATACTATATTTAAAGAGTTCAATGAGGTGTGCCTGCCGATGTTGTCTTTAATAAGTAAATGACATGAGGTAACAGCCGCCAATTTTCTTATTTGTGTGTTTTTATGTTCAATATAGCTGATTATTGTTTCTCTAACAAAATCGGCCATTTGGTACTTATAATCCAATGTTAATAACATCCTTAAGGCCTGTATGATCATTTTTTTATCGTTATCATCATCATTTGTAATATTTTTTTGACGAAATTCATTCTCATTCCTCCATTCTCTTGCTCGTTGCATTGAAAATTGCTGTTTTTCCCCTGGAGAGCCTGGTAATTTAAATGAACAACCAGACAGAGTTAAAGATATTAGATTCAATAATTTATCACTGATTGCAGTCTCCAAATCAGGTATCTTAGTTGTTATAATCTGTAATGTGAATTGCATATAATCGGTTAGGGGACATTTGAGCATTGACGCAAGTAAACAATTTTGTAAAAAAACTATCATTTCTGACTGTGTTCCTTCTACTAATCTAGCAATGCAATAAAAAATTTCCTTTTCAAAGAAGATTCGATTTTTATATTTCATGTTTAAATCATGGTTTAAGATTTCGATAATAGATGGTAAATATGGATCTATCTCTTTTCCTAAATGTAGTGCAATATCGCCTACAGATCTTATTAAGATCGGATGGTCAATTTTATCGATATAGGAAGATGGATTTATTGATCATTTGTAATTTATTTAGATACATCATCATTAGTTGATTAAGATAATTTTTAGTAAATCGATCTGAATTGAAGGAAGATAATAATGTAAATAACTGATAACTTTCGAGTCTAATATAATCGATTTTATTATCCTTAAAATTCCATGAGAGTGAAAAGATTTCATCAAAAGTTTTATCTAGGATTTCATGTTCGTTTAGTGATATTAAAACTTTGTATACTAAAAGACAGGAGTGTATTATATCTATATTATTAGTATTGATTTCGTTTGAACATGTTCCAAGAAAGGATGCCACTTGTTGATTGAAAAGAGTTTTATCTCTTCTTTGTATAATCAAAAGACACTGTTTTAAAGTGATTGCGGAATCTATCCTTAAATCTTTGTTTGGATCCTTTAAAGCTTTCCATATATTGTCCAATATGATATTAATATGGGGGAAAATTGAATATGGAGAATTCGTTGCTATTGTAGATAAGATTAGAATAGCCGTATGTTTCCTTTTATCATGTCTAGAGGCAGGTTTTTTCTCAGACGATGAAATCAACCAGTCTAAACCAATCTTAATTTCATCTTCTACATAATCTGATATTAATGGACCACCAGATTTGGAGAGACTGCCGAGGATCTGTGTGACCAAGTTAATGACTTCGATGTTCGGGGATGAAAGGAGTCCCCATAGTGCTTCCACGAGTTTATGGATATAATTCGGTATATCTTCACTCTGTGAATAGAATCTTATTAAACTTTGTATGGCTATGATACCACCAATTGTTGCATTTATAATTTTTTTACTACTATTATTTTTACTGTTGTTACTGTCTTGGACCAATTGAATAACTTTTGTGTTGATATATTTTTGGTAATACTGTAGTTCTTCTATAGTAGACTCCCTAGCCAATAGGCCCAGAAAACTTTCCAAATATTTGACCAAATGTCGTTGCTCTTCGAATCCCTTGATTTTGATTGCGTCAATAATATTATCTAACGTGGTTAAAGCAGAGGATTTATCGCCCATGATCAACGACGGCTGGAACATTAGATCAAATTCCATCTGAGCTATAATATTGCTATCATCGTTGTCATCAAACATGTTTGTTAGGTGACTATATTCATTATATTGACGGTAACTACTGGTGCTCTTCGTCTTGTCTTTTGTATATTCGTAATTCAACAGTTTGGAAGCATCTTGTCTAAATAAATCATCTATGGGTTCAGTCAAGTCTGTGGACAACTCTCTAGAATAGAACCCACTCGATAAGATATTACTAGACGTCTGTGAGCTGTGCAGATTATCGAAAGGTGTTGATCTACCGCTGAAAGTTAACATGTGGATGGATATTCAGTTATTGTACTATAATGAGTTCTGTCTCTCTCTCGCTTACCTTCTCCCTTTGTTTGCCTACCTATCTATATATATATATATTTTCTAGCAAACTTCTGTACAATTGTATATATATATATATATATAGCTGTCTGTTTGACTGTTGATCATATAGCACACTAGATATCTGATCGTCACTCACTCATCCCTCTCTCTCTCTCTCTCTCTTTTGCTTATCAAGATTGGACTTCTTTTGCTTTTTGGATATGTGTTCTCGGAAGACTCCGGTGGTTACCCTCTTCAGGCTGCAATTGGCAGTTAAAAAAAATTTCGTTAGAGGGAATTGGGGGAACTCTTTGAAAGAAACTGGTGAAAAATTGGATAGACAGTGTGATAAGAAGACACAGTTACTCTTGGAGTCCTGACGATTGACAGAGACTACGAGAGCAGTACATTAACTGGTCAATTGGTGACATTTCCTAGCTTATATTCCAATTGGAGCCTTTTTTGCTTTTTTTTTTTATTTTATTTTGGTTTAGTGTATCCAGGTGCCCTTTTCTAAGACTAATATCGATAAGGTGAAAATTATATATATAGATATATATCTTTAAACCCCTTAGGATCTGCTGTTTAATTTTCTTCTTTGTAAATTCGGTATCTGATTATCTCAAACAATGTCATATCTAAATAATCCTGCTGTTGTGATGGACAATGGTACCGGGTTGACCAAGTTGGGTTTTGCTGGTAACGATTCTCCATCTTGGATCTTTCCTACAGCTATTGCTACCTCACAAGGATCTCAATCTACATCTTCTTCCAAGAAGATAGACACTTCCACGAATATCTCTAATTCTACTTTTAGCACCAACTATTCTTCTTCTGCTGCTGCTGCTAGTTCTGGCAGTAAAAACTCATACTATGCTAAGTCTACTTCTGCTACTGCATTCGATAATTTAAATCCAAATGTTCTACTATCAAATAATTTGGCTGGGAAGAGAGGTACGGAGGATTTGGACTTCTATATCGGCAACGAAGCATTGATCGCTTCTCAAGGTCCATCCTACTCTCTATCTTACCCTATTAGACATGGTCAAATCGAGAACTGGGACCATATGGAAAGATTTTGGGAAAATTCCATCTTTAAATATTTAAGAGTAGAACCAGAAGACCACTATTTCCTTTTAACCGAACCACCTTTGAACCCACCTGAAAACAGAGAACAAGTGGCAGAGATCTTCTTTGAGTCGTTCAACTGTGCAGGTCTCTATATCGCAGTACAAGCTGTCTTGGCTCTTGCTGCGTCTTGGACTTCTTCAAAAGTTATCGATCGATCATTGACAGGTACAGTCATCGATTCTGGGGATGGTGTCACCCACGTCATTCCCGTGGCTGAAGGGTATGTTATCGGCTCAGCTATCAAAAACATCCCCATTGCAGGTAGAGATATCACCTTGTTTATTCAATCGCTTTTAAGAGAACGGGGTGAACAGGACACCTCATTGAAGACCGCCGAACGTATCAAACAAGAGTATTGTTATGTGTGTCCAGATATTGTTAAAGAATTTAATAAATTTGATAGAAATCCAGAGAAATTCGCACAATTCGTGGTGGAGAATAAAGAAAGAACTTCCAAAAAAATCATCGATATCGGTTACGAACGATTTTTGGCCCCAGAGATCTTCTTCAATCCTGAGATTGCATCCTCCGATTTCTTGACTCCATTGCCAACTTTGGTGGATCAGACTATTCAAGCATGTCCAATCGATGTACGTAAAGGCTTATATAACAACATCGTTCTATCAGGTGGTTCCACAATGTTTAAAGATTTTGGTCGTCGTTTGCAAAGAGATTTGAAATCTATAGTGAATAATAGAATTGCACAAAATGAAAGATTGACCGGTACCAAATCCACAGGAGTTGACGTCTCAGTTATCTCACACAGAAAACAAAGAAATGCAGTCTGGTTTGGTGGTTCATTGCTTGCACAAACTGCAGAATTTAGAGGTTATTGTCATACAAAACAAGATTATGAAGAATATGGTCCTGAGATTGTTAGAAATTTCAGTCTATTTAATATGGTATAAATAGTCTTTTAAACGGTGTATAAAAACAAGAAAATATACATATATATATATATAAATGAATAAATACTTATGTGTGTATCTATGATTTTTAATGAAACTAACTTAAAGTACTATGGACTAGGAAAAATTTCTTTTTTATTTTGATTTATTTTGATTTCTTATAATTTAAATAGTTTATTTATATAATCATGCATAGACATATATATATATCGAGGAGGAGGAGGAGGAAGGAGAGAAGAAACGGTATGTGGGGATGATATATTGATTATTTTCAATATTCATCCTTACCACTTATAATAACATCATCGATCTTTAAAATCATTCTACAAAGTTGGGTAGCTAGAAGGATCTGTTGTTTCTTACCAATCAATGGGTCTACGACAAACAATTCCTTCATATCATTAGTGC
Organism: Arxiozyma bovina; assembly: GCA_023309525.1. Taxonomy (NCBI): domain Eukaryota; kingdom Fungi; phylum Ascomycota; class Saccharomycetes; order Saccharomycetales; family Saccharomycetaceae; genus Arxiozyma; species Arxiozyma bovina. Next base: position 78,903 of record JAKZLQ010000158.1, read on the forward strand.
CTTTACCAAGGCAATCTACACCGACTTTAGAAGAATTCTCCTTTATTTGCTTACTCTTTAATAGAGATAAAGTCTCAATTGGATCAAGACCTGAATTTTCTGCTAGCGTCATTGGTATAGTATCTAAGGCTTGTGCAAATGCACGGAATGCATATTGATCGATACCGGTCTGCTTGTCTGCTTCTTCAGAGACAGCAAGCGACATGGTCACTTCAGCAGCACCACCACCATATACGATACGAGAATCCTTAACTAAATTGCGTACCACACATAGTGAGTCATGTAACGCACGTTGGGCTTCATCTACGATCATTTTATTTGAGCCACGAATAAAACATGTCACGGTCTTTGTCTGTTTTGTGTCAGGTTGTTCGATGACTAGCATACGATCTTTGGTGGTCCCAAACTCCATCTCATATATCTTGGAACATTTACCTAACTTATCAGTTGATAGATCTTGGAACCTTGGGACAATACGACCATTAGTGGCGATAGCTATTTGTTCCAATTCTTGTCCACCCACCCATCTAACAGCAGGCAATTCGTTTTGTAAAAGTAAATGGTTAGCCTCATCGTCAAACCCCCATTGACAAATGACCACATCAGCGCCTGAATCCTTGACGTATTGAATCATTTCTCTAAATTTTTCTTGTTCGTAGTTTTGTAATTTTTCATATTCTTCCACTGTGGAGATGTCCAACTTGTGTTTAGTCTTTGGTTTTGGTGGTTCGAATGGACATGTGAGGATTGCCAACTTGATGTTGTCTTTGCCCAATTGGTGTGAATCCAGACATTTTGGCATCTGTGGATGAGAGAAATCTTTATCTAAGATGACACCATTAATCAGCATGGAATCCTTCAAAGAGCCACCTACCCTACCTTGCAAACGGATCAAATCGAAGTCCACATCCTTTCTCTCTTTATCCATAACAGATTTGATTGCATCTACAGCCATCTGAGCAAATTTGTCATGTTCTTTAGACACGATCTTCGACCCTAAAGAAGTTCTTGCAGCTTTGAATAGAACATCGTCCAATTGAGAAGCGTCAACGATGTCGTCTGCGGTGGCTTCCAGCCTTTGGACAGCCAACTTGGAAGCCTCATCAAACCCGTTGGCTATCTTAATTGGATGGATACCTTTCTCTATCAGTTCCAAAGATTGATCTAATAGAGCACTAGCTAGGACCACTACACCAGTGGTACCATCACCAATCTCGTCATCCTGGGCCTTTGACAGCTGAACCAGCAATTTAGCGATTTCATTATCCAATTGGATCTGGGATAAGATTGTGGCACCATCGTTGGTGATTGTGATATCACCGTCAGGAGAGATCAAAATCTTATCTAGTCCACGAGGACCCAGAGAGGTTTTGATGATGGAGGCGATGGATCTAGCAGCTAAGATATGGGACTTTTTGGCCTCTATCCCGTGTTGTCTTTTCTTATTACCTTGGTCTTTAACGATAATGAAGGGTCTGCCCATTTCATCTTGTGCCACGATAGCATTGGATAGATCTGGCATTTCCATTTGAGCAGAAGAAGCAGTGGTCATCTTGAAAACACAAAAAAAAGAACAAAAAAAAAGACGACTGGTGTCACAGATACAATGTTTTGTAAGTTCTACTCGTAACACTCACAGTTCCTTAAGTGGGGTTAATAATAGTAGGCTATAGAGTAGTTAATCAAGTGGTGTGTTTTATTTTTTCTCTTTGATGCAATGGCGTACACATGTATAAATCTTCTTGTAAACTCATATCCACTCTATCTTTTCTACCAAAAAAAAAAAGTGGTAAATTTCAAGTTTTTTGTGAATATTTTTGCTGTAGATTATTTTCCCGTCACTCTGAACGGCACTGCAACGTTTTTTGCAGGCGATGAGCTGTCGAGGAATTTGTAGTGATGCATTAAAATAGTGTAAATAGTATATATATATATATATATATATGTATGTATGTATGTATGTGTATGTGTATGTGTGTGTGTGTGTATAGGTATGTAGGTGGATGGGGTCTAGTTATTGGTTCTAAATTTGTACGAACACTTGGTGCAAGTATAAAAGACAGTGGCACCTTCATCGGCAGATCTTAGTTGCAAGGTATGATAATGCATTTCATCGTTACCACACTTAGGACATTTTTCTTTGATAATGGCACCTTCTTTTAATTCGCCTTTCCTTAGTGTGGTTTTGACTGCAGATTTCTTGGACCTTAATGCACTGGGGAACGCATCGTCTGCTGTTGTAGTCACGACTTCCAAATTGGTAAAATTCTTCTTTGGATACGAGGCTTGGCATTGGTTGCACTCCATTAGATCTCCTTGGACTGTGCTTGGGTTGTCTAGCAGATTACCGCACTCTAAACAGAATATAAGAGAACCAACGACCGACATTTCAATGTGTGTATGCTTGTGTAGTAATAGATCTAATATAAATAGATATTTTTTTCGCTGTGTTGTGCTGGGATTTGATATCTTCGAACCCTTTAACACTTGGTTGCCATCAACACCACCACCACCACCAACAGCAGTAGTAATATAGCACAGACAAATGGGCCCACACATCAACACCAGAAACCATTTTTTAATACTCAAAATGATTCCAGCAGCAATAAAAGAAAATTTTCTTGAAAGCAAAAAAATGAAAAAAAAAAATTGAAAAATTTGAAAAATTTCTGTGCAGAAGAAATTGGCGATGAGCTGTCACGTGACCCTCTTGCAATGCAATCGCATTAACATCACACACCTGAAACAGAAAACAGAAGAGGGGTACATGAAGAAAGCCTTAGTGTGTGCTGGTTACCACCCATACTGTCTCTTGGACCGTTGTTGGGTTCTGCTGATCCGTTCATTTCTCTGTCTGAGGGAATCCCTGTTCTGTCTTGCATTCCTGACCAAGGAACTCAATTGATTCTTTGGATCGTACACCCTGGTTATAGGAAGACTGTTATTGACAGGAGTATGATACCCGTATCCCTTGTCTGTTGTTTGTTCTGTTTCATTCGTGTTACTGGGAGGTACGTTACTACTACTGGTCGAGGCAGTGCCATTACTTTTATCTTGCTCTGTATTGTCAAACTTTATACACGAAACAGTATCGATTCTTAAGTTATCTCGACTGCCACTGTCATGTGATTCACCAATATCTATAATCCTTACAGGTTTGTATTCGACACTGTTAAGATCTGTGGCTCTTCTGTCGTATCCATCTTCAAATACTTTCATCTTCACTCCAGTTGTTGTTGGGGGGAGGGGAGGGGGGGGTTGTTTTGGTTGTTGTTTCTGCAGTACTCTTCCTTCTATTGGGGGGGAGGTGATGGCTTTAATTATCAGAAACACACTTTACCAATTTTTCATGATCTTGGTAATTTTTTTTTTAAAAAAAGAAAAACAATATTTCGACAATTTTTATTTAATTTAGAGTGTGTGTGTGGTATACATATAGAGACAGTGAGAAAGGGATAGAGAGAGAGAGAGATACACAACCTCGAACATGTGGAAGGGTGGGATCTATTAGTCAATGTCGAAATACTTGGTCGATTTAAGGGTGGCGTTATTCCAATTGAATCCACAAGTAGGTCAATTGGAACAGAACATCGAACGAACTTGGAAGCTAATCAACAGATTCAAATCGATTCTAGACCAAGACTCATCGAAGTATCCACAACTGGTAGTCTTCCCTGAGTTCGCCCTCACTGGTTACTCGTTCCATTCGAAAGAACAAATTAAACCGTACGTCTCCATCACTGGGGACAGCCGGTCCTTCAAGTTCGCACAGAACGTCTCTAGATTGTTTCGGTGCTATACTGTGATAGGATACCCTGAGGAATCTCTAACTGTGAATCCGACAGCGAATCGAAGTGAATCTGTTCTATATAACAGTGCTTTGGTCACTGATCCAAACGGCGAATTGACTTTCAATTATAGGAAATCCTTTCTGTACGACACCGAATACGAATGGGGTTGTAAAGAGAACCCTCAATCATTCCAGAAGTTCACATTAACTTTTGAAAAGTGTGCAATACCAATAATAGAGGAGGACAACGAGAGGACACAAAATAGTGGGGAAACTACTACTACTGCTGCTGCTGCTGCTGCTGTTGATATTGAATTGAATACGTCCATTGGGATCTGTATGGATTTGAACCCGTACAAATTCGAGGCACCGTTCAATGATTTTGAATTCTCTAGTTTCAATCTGGACAACAGTGTGAATTTGATGATATGTCCCATGGCCTGGCTACATTCCAAATCGATCACGAAACATGACCACGATTTGTATGCGGTTAAACAGAAATCGGAAAGTCTGCGAAGATCGTTGGAGGAGTTACAGTTGCCAAGATGTGGATCGCAAGGTGTGTTTCAAATTGATTTACGTAGTGGGTCCGCTACACAGAGGGTGTCCAGACAGGATCCGGTCTTGGCAGATTCCAGGTACGATCAATTGGAGAAACCGGATATGGAAAATGTCAATTATTGGATACTAAGGTTCCTACCATTTCTAAATTTAGATATACGTAAAACGGCATGGCATAGACGGTTTACCCTGTTGGGTAAGGATAAAGATTACCATGGGTCGTATATGGGGATGTCCAGAGATAAAAATTGGGAATTTGAAGGGCGAAACAGTGTGTTGTTGTTATGCAATAGATGTGGGATAGAAGATAGTGGGAAGACTGTATTTGCTGGAAGTTCAGGAGTATATAAATTCAACGGTAAGACGAGACGATCAGATAATGATTACGAGACAAACATTGATTCGTTGAACGAAAGTGTGGATCTGTTAGGTAATTTAGGTAAAGGGTTAGAAGGTGTCATTATGCGTGATGTCCAATTCGAAGTAACCAAATAAAGAAAAGAAAGATGTGTAAATATGTCCGTACACACAGATTATATATTGATTAGTATATACACGTATATACATAGGATGAAGTAAATAATTGGATAAAAAATTTCAATTTATTTTTTCTTTCTTTTGTTGTTCGGAATCCCTTTTGGTGTAAATCATAGCCGTGAAGGGTTCCTCGAACCTTAGGGTGATCTTATACATGATATAGACGACGAAAGTGATCAGTAGACCTGCAGGTTTCCCGTAGTATAGGGATGTGCCCAAGAAACTTAGAGTGGAGCCTTGGTACATTGGGTTGTTGGACACGTTGAAGGGGAAGCCGGTGACTCTTTTCTTCATCAAGATTCCAAAATAGTCACCTAGATAAGTGCCGGTGATGCCCAGTTGGTACATGGAGGTGAGCACTAGTACCTGGCCCACAGCAAAACACAGGATAGCGAAGTTTCTCACGGTGTCGTTGTATAAGAGGGAGATGGCCAGCTGTTGTTTCAAGGCTTGGTTGAACATATAGTCGCGGACCAGGCCAAGAGAGAAGATGACGAGGGCCAACAGGTAGCAGGCGGTCTTGGGAGACTGGGTAAGCTTGGTCAGCAAGTGACGGTTGTATTCTAGTCTAGCTACAATGTTCCAAAACACAGGGTTAAACACGACAAAAAAAATACAGTAGCGGAAATACTTGTCTTTGAAGTCGACGGTCAATGGGAGTATTTCCCAGTAATCTGAGATCAGAGATCTTACCTCTGGTGACAACAGTTGTGTATCCATGGGGATAATCTTTATTAGTTCTTGTTTGTTGGGTGTTATGGGGCTGCTGTGGAGTTGAACTGACCAAGTCTTCATCCATCTCTACATTTTGCTTGCATATCTTCATATCTCCTTACACACACCCATATATATATACATATACATATATATATATATATATATTTATGTATGTGTAATGTGTGCACAGAACCCACACACCGCACCGATGGACTGGCAACGTTGCCGCATCGCCCACCACCGGCCACACAAACGTAGGCAGGTGGAAACGCAGAAATGTAGACAGACAGACAGACGAACAAACAGACAGACAGACAGGCTAGGAGCAGACAGACAGACAGACAGTGGGAGGAGGGGGGAAGGTAGGGGGGTACGAACACCTGTGGTGACGGTTAAAAAGAAAAAAAAGTGGTCTCTCTCTCTCTTTCTCTCTGATTCTCAAGGTGCGCTGGACACAAACATCCGAAAGTAAGAAGGACAAGGAAAATTAAAAAACAAAAAACAACAACTGATGATGACGACGTTAAATACTGTTGAGTTGTACGGAGGGGCCATCACTACAGTGCTGCCAGAGGGCTTCTTAGACGTCTCTGTGTTGCGTGAGGTGCCAGACACACAGGAGGTGTACGTGAACAGTCGTGATCCTGCTTCTGCTGTAGCCAACGACGGGCTGGGATACAACGAAAGCATAATCCTTGATCTTTTGCAAAGAGTCCCTGTAGAGAATGACAGAGAGGCGTTGGATTTCCACTTGAAAGAGATTGGCGAATTGAATGGGTCTACTGATTGGAAGTTGCTTAAGTACGACAACAAACTGCAAGGTCCGTCGTTGTTGACTCCAGGTGCTGTCCCGCAGACTTGTATACTATTGGAATCCGTGGCCAAGTGGGGGCGCCAAAACAATGCACCATCACAAGTCCTGATGTCCTGCATCGCGCTACTAAGACTCAAGGACGTCGATACAGACGTCTTGATCACGGTTAATGTCCCGTTGGATCCAAAAAGATTTGCTGACGAAACTTTGACCATGACAGATCCACAAAACTCAAGGTTCTCCATACCTGCCCGGGTCTCTGTGGCATATCAACTACTACAGGAAATTGTGAAAAACTTTAATGTAAGGGATAAATCATTGTTTGTTTGATCATATCATACACATACTCTCTCTCACTTCCTCTCTCTCTCTTTATATATTTATTCATACATATTTTTTTGTAATGTCACTGTCTTTTTTTTTTTTTTTCTTACGTAACCATGGCAACGGGCTGCTGTGTTCCTTGCAGGAGATTTTATCTTTTTGGTTTCTTTTTTTTTTTTTTTTTTTTTTTTGTTTTGGAAGGGCTCGAAGGATACGAAAATTTTTCAGTTGATTCCAAAAAAATAACATGTGTAAGATAAACTGGGAAAGATATATGCTTGAGGTGTGTATGTGTGTGTGTGTGTTGAATTACGTTTTCAGGGACATTTGAATACATAAGCAGTGATCAACTATTTAGTTATTCGTGTGCTTGTTTTTTTTGCTTTCCCCAACGGTTCTGAGAAGTGCGAGAAGAAAGCTATGTCTAAATCAAGAAAGACTTGGAATAAAAGAAAAAGGGCTCTTTGGGTCCTTATAGGTGTCACAGTAGGTGTCCTTCTGTTTTGGAGACTGGTCAATAACCCAAAGGGTAGCGATTTGCAGACTTTATTACAAAACTTACCGAAGGAAATCAGCCAGAGTATAAACAACGCATATTCAAACCAGCAGAACGATGAAGACATCATAAGAAGATTCGAGGAACTGTCTGAACTACTCAAGTCAAAACAAGAGGATCAAGCAAAACAGTTGGAAAGGCAGCGTCGTGTCCTGGAGAAAAAAATCAAAGAACTGAAAAAATTACCAAGTGATGCCACCTTACGTGAAAAATTGGTGTATTCCTTTGAATATGATAGTTCAAGAAAATTCCCCGCTTTCATTTGGCAAACCTACGATAAACCTGTGATCAACACAAGAACTGTTCAAGATGATCTGGCAGATTCTGCATCCGACAAAAGTGATAACGATGGACAAGGTATGATAAGTGAGGAGCTGGCTTCCAATAAAGCCAACTGGGATGAAAAAAACCCTGGTTTCGTTCATGAGATTTTTAACGAAGATATCATATACGCAATGGTTCGTCATTACTACGCATCTGTTCCCGAGGTCGTCGAGGCTTACAACGCACTGCCAACAAAGATCTTAAAGATCGACTTCTTTAAATACCTAATTCTATTAGCACGTGGTGGTCTATATGCAGATATGGATACGGTTCCGTTACAACCTATCCCCAACTGGGTTCCAGGTGATGTGGAACCACGCAAGATCGGTCTTATTATAGGGATTGAACACGATGCACAGGACAACTCTTGGAAGAACGATTATGTGAGAAGGTTGCAGTTCGGTACCTGGATCATTCAAGCTAAGCCTGGACATCCAGTTGTTAGAGAGATAGTGGCACAGATCACAGAAACGACTCTAAGACGTAAAAGAGACAACGAACTGAACCTAAATTTCAGAAACGATCTGAATATAATGTCATGGACAGGGTCTGGTGTTTGGACGGATGTAATCTTCACCTATTTCAATGACTACTTGCGGAGTGGCATTGCACGGAAGGTGACTTGGAAAGAGTTCCATAATTTAAAGACGCCAAAGGTTTTAAGTGATGTTTTAATCTTCCCAGAATTCACATTCAATGCACCAAACACCATCACGAATGATGATCCATATAAAATGCTATATTTCACTACCCATGATAATGCCAAATTTTGGAAGACTGTACCAAAAGTGGGCGATGTAAAAGACATATAAAGATAAAGTAAAATCATACACGCATACACACATACACACATACACATACATACATATATATATATATATATATACTCTCGCAAATAAATAATAATTAACTGTTTTCTTTTCAGTATACTTGGCTTATATAGGTGTATGCGTGAGGAGCTATACCAAACATTCAATGTAACCATCCTTGTGCTTGCTACCGTTAATTCAATAGAGAAGTGAAAACGAAGGTGTATTTATAAGAATAAGAAAATTATTAATAAGGAGGGGGGAGGAAATAAAAAGAATATATACATGTATATATATATATAGGGAGAAGGGGGGGGGGATAGAAAGTTATTAGCATGATGTGGACAGAGATGAGGTATATGGAAAGTCAACTATTGACCATTATAGTTTGTTAATAAATTTGTTTTTTATTTAGTCAGTTCATTTTATTTTATTTTATTTTTCCAATTAATGAGCAGATCCACCACCGATTTCAATGGTTGGACCACAACCAAGTGCCTTCTTCAAACTACCGTAGATACCGAATTGCAATGAGGTTAAAGTACCAACCATAACCAAACGTGTTGGTAAACCGGCGAAGGAGCCAACGAAACCTAATTGTTTAGCTAACTGAGCTAACAAACCGACAGTGCTTTGACCTGGAGCCTTCTTGGTCTTGTTAACTTTAGATAACAGGGTATCAGCAGGTTGGGAAACGATGGCGGCAGCACAACCGGCGGTCAAACCAGATAATAAATTGATACCGGTGACAGCAGTGTTAGACAAATCAGACTTCTTCTTGCCAATCAAACCGTAGTAAAGTTCAGAGGCCCTTTCAAAGACTAAGAATTTGGCAATGTTGTATGGAATCTGTTTGAAAAGAATTGGAGTGAACCCACTGTAGAAGGAACCGATACCTTCCTCCTTTAGGATCCTGGAGAACCCACCGACAAGACCATTAGCAAAGGATGGTTGAGAGACCAATCTGATTCTGGTAGCTTCCAGTGGACATAGAGCGATATCGGCGATAAATTCGGCAATAGCTGCAGAACCCATGTAGACACTGTTCTTGTATTGAGAAGCAGTGTCGTAGCCTAGGACATCGATAAACATTTTTTTGAAGATTTCATACCCACCGAATTTGAATGCACCTTGGATGGAGTAACCTAATAAAGTTGGACCAAACCCAGTTAAAAGAGCGGCAGCACCTTCTTCCCCGATGATTTTCTTGAAGGAGGCAACCATACCTTTGTTATAGACGGTTGGTTCCAGTTGGATTCTGGTCTTGACGACATCGATAGGAACTAGAGAACTGTGAGTGGAACCACAACCAATGGCACCAGCCAAGGCGAACTTGAAATAATCAGAAGCAGAATATTGTGGGATAGTGTCAGCCATATTGCGTCGATGTTATGTTGTCTTGAGTTCTTTTTTTTGTTTTGGGGGTTTTGTTTTTTTTGTAAATCCTTCCTTCGTTTACTGTTAAAATGGATAACTTGAAGTCGAGGTTTGCTTTATCTTTTGCTCGTTCTAAGAGAGAAGGATATATACTAGTTTAAAGAGTAAAGATCAAGTGGAAATAGAGATAAGCTAAGGAGAGAGAGGTAAGATATCAGAAAGGAGAAGGAGAAAATGTGTTTGTTATTTAGTGAAGAAGTTCTGACAGCAACATAACATGCGCAAAGCATTCATTTCCACTTCCATCAAATGCAACAAATAGAAATCATGTTTGTTTCTCGAGCGTGCACGAAACCAGTCCCTTAGGAGAGAGGGACAGGCAGACAGGGACAGGATAGTTAGTAGATGGAGACCAGTAAGGTTGACCCAACGACAACAGCAGACACTATTGCTGGCAATCATCGTCCAATGTCCCGCAACCTCTAAATCTTGGGCGTAAGAAACTCTGCGACTGGAAGGGCTTCCTAGCGGGGGGGCGGGAGGAAAATCCTGTGTCTTTTTTTTTTTTTTTTTGGCGTTTCCACGGAGATAAGACGGAAACTGCGACATCTCCACACAGCAGAAAAAGAAGACGAAGTTGATTGGCCCAAAGCAGAAAGAAAAAAAGAAGTGTGGATTCCGTGGATGTCGTGGATTCCGTGGAACCAGTTGCAGTCTTGGCTGGTGGGCACGTGATCTCTTCTTTCCTTCATACTTTGTTTGGTTTGTAGTAAAGTAAAGTAAAGTCTTCTGAAATATTCCTATAAGGAACGAAACAAGTGAGTAGGAATGTTGTGTGTTGTGTTTACTGTTGGCACCTATCTTACTTACTAGGAGGAAGGAGTGTTCTTCTCAACAGTATGATAATGTCTGAATGACTTAGTAGATCCTGTGTCGCTTTGGATGCTGTTCCTAACTGGAGTGCACAAGTCTTGTCAATATGTATGTGAAGGCAAAAAAAAAGTATTGAAATATCAATTTTCTATGTAGATCCTTACTTGGACCTATGCAAAATGCAAGAATATCTATGATTTGTAACAAGGTCAAAAAAAAAAATATAAAACAGTATATAACACTATTTATGTTACCTTAATAATATTCATGACTTCAACTAAGTTTCTATATTTTACTTGAATTTTCTACTATTCAAATTCGTTTACGAAACAGTTTAAAACAGTAATTGCATAGCAATATTTAGGGTGCCATAATTTTATGCATGGATTAATCTACAAATATCCTGGTAAAAATAATCATCAAGTTATCTCTCTCTCTCTCTCTCTCTCTCTCTCAAATTCGAGGTAATTTCAATTTTGTCATCTACAAGAAAGCCAAAAAATATGAGTTCAATAATAATTGGTACTAATAATTTTCTAAAATTTTTTTGACTCTTAACCTCTATATTTGTTCCTTTCGACCTTACCTTAAATATTCCTGTGCCAATTTCTTACAATCCATCAGTACTACACAATTACTCTATTTATATTATTCCATAGTCCATTTGCTAGTGTTAATTCTGTAAATCTACTTACTTTTAACGGGTTTCATCAAAATGACAATTGTGTCATCCAATGTCACAGCATTATTATTTTTCAAATCACTCAAGTCACCATTGCCAGATATTGGGATGGTTTCTTTCTCAGTGTTAATATTAACTTTATTTCAGATTTGTTAATTCTATCTTCCTTTCAGATTTGTTTGTGTTTGATGGTATATTCTCGACGTAAGGGTTTACACTTGACTTAAAATCCATTTGTTATGGGATATATAACGGGGTGAAAGTATAAGTTTGGTAGGACATAGCTAGAATTGAAATACACTTAGAGTAACGTCATTCTATGTTGTAACCCTCACTAAGTAAGGATTTATTAAATTGAAGTCCATCATCCATTAAAGATATGGACTCTGACCATGGAATACAAAGTCGATTACATATGTGTTGTAAAGTAGAATTCTAGTACAATTAAAAGAGTATTGTTTGGATGTACTTGCGTATTCTTAGCCTCTATCCATCTGAAAATATTTTACATTAATTGGGGGTTGGGTGTTAAAATATTAAGTAACTCTGTTTGTATTTTCAATTAATAGAGGATACCCTCGTTTTAAACTGACCAATTCATCAGTAGAACTTATATGACACTTTAGTGTAGGGTATTTATAGCCATCTACTAGTCCAAAGGTTTCAATGTGCTTGTGTTTTTTTGTTTTTAGCCTTACCAGCCGTATGATTGGTGTGTTTTGAAATATCAACTACTCTTTTAGGGCATTCAGCGAAGGGATTAATTTATCAGTTAGGTGTTTGGATAGGTTTATGGAGGGTGAATAATTTGATAATAATCTTCAAATCGTTGCTTACAACGGTTGTTTCTATTCGTGTAGTACATGAATAGAGACAATTGGATAGCTTTTCTTATGTTTTTAGTACTAAAACTTCTATAAATGAAGCACCATAGGTAGTAATCTCCTTTCTTCTATCACAAAATTGATATTCTACATGGTATAAAGAACCTTATTTCCATGAACACCAACAAGATAAATGAATTCGTTCGATAGTGGTTGGTTTTGTTTTCATAAATATTCACCAATTTTCTTTGGTTAATGTGTCATTGTGAATACCAGATTTTTGTTAAATCTATGCCATTAGATGGGTTCATTTAACAGTTTAGTGAATTAATTACTTTCAACATGGTGGTTTATGTACTAGTCCAGTGTAATTTAATTTTCAAGATGATTTCTAGTGAAGTTATCTGTGTAATTTTAATAATAATAAAATTTTATATTTTTAACTTTCGAATTGTTCGAGAAAATCGTGTTTAAATAAGTTGGTAGTTTTTAACTTGTTTTGGGTACTGTTCATTATTAAATGGTATAAGTTTTTTTGAGTGTTTATGACGCAAAAAAACTTATAAAACCTAACTTAACTTAATAATAAACATGGATTCTACTGAGTTTATATATATTATAAGTTTCTACAACTCAATGGCATTTTTCCAATAGTCTAAATACTAAATCTATTTTAATTAATATAATATTATGATTTTGTTAATAAATTAATTTATACCCATACTTTTATTGTGGGTAAGAGTCATTATTAAACCGTCTCTTCCTAGACTGTTGTTATAACTTGTTTGTCATATATTAGAAAGTCAAATGTGGTCTTGATAGTAGCTTATAAATCTAATTTTCTATAATAATTTTGCTCTTATTTCTTTAGCTTTGTGGCTTCTGTTGTACATTTTATATTATTATACATATTTGAAGAAACACTCACAGGAACCAAAATGCAATAAGGTACAGGATAATAATTAGTGCCTTTGCTATTGTGATTTTTTACAAACTTTCTTAACCTAACATGTTTTAAAGTATATATTCAAAAATTATATATGTCTTTATTTTCGAAGATGTTCTTCGGTTCGGTTATATATACAGGTGATCGGAAAGATGAAGGGTATTCATGTTAAAAGTGATGCTTGAAATTTTATATGATGACAGAAGATCTGAACTAATATGGTAATAAAGGTATTGTGTTTTAATGGATTGATATATTTCTCTATTTTTTTTTTCTTATAGTATATATATATATATATAGTTTAAAAGACATGAATAGCCAGGCTTTCGTCTTTCTTATTTTTATTCTCACCTAAATCAGTAAATGCAATTTTGTCATTATTTTACTATTCCAGCATAACTAGGTTGATTTTCTCAACAATGAATAGATAGCTTGGAAAAACCAGTAACAGGTTATTTAAAATATTGATACAGAATAAAATAATACATATGATGAGTAAAGAGTAGTGAGGGTAAGTGATAAGAAGTAGCGCCCTTACCAATATTAATATTTCTAAACATGCTTAACTTAAAGTATACTTTTGTGTGTACTAAAAGGTTTTATATATAAATATGGGAAGAAATGGATAGATTATTCATATCAGTGGTAAAGTTTGATATGGTGATATATTAGATCTGTAAAATCGATTGATAATAGTGTGATGATATATTTTTAGTAAGAACTTCTTCAGTTCCATTCTATGTATGATAACTATACATAGTATAAACATACGAATAATCTACATATTTCTCTTTTTTATATAAAATAATTTTTTGTAAGATTAATTTTTTCAAATTATAAAAAAATATTTTGTTGTTGGGGAACAATTCTAGCATAAATAATGTTGAACCAGTATAAGCTTCCTAAATTGGAAAAAAGCCAGCAAAATAATATTGGAGATGTTCTTCAGTTATATAGATATTATATAAAATGTGGTTGTTATAAAATAATATAAAATATATAGTTATAAAAAATAGCGAAGACAATATTTTGTATTGTCGATTACTCCTTTTCCTTATATATGTTTGGAAATGAGTATCGAATATCATCATCTGTTATAATTTACCACTGTATTTATTTTTGGGGTACTTATTCATATACTTATTAGGAAACTTGGATATACTATTTAAGTTTCAAGGATTAAAACATTTTAATAATAGTTCTGCTGTAGAGATGTTTTTGCTGTAAGACGTATGCTAATTGCTTAAAATCTTATTGGTTCATTATATTTTCTTCTAGAAGCTTTTATTTCAGTAATTTATCTGTTTTGTAGATGTTTAATCTCTGTGAATATATGTTTCTTTTAATTTTTTTTTTTTGGTGTAATTTTTATGTTTTTTTTATGTTCCTGCATACTTACCATTTCAAAATTTTAAGGAAGAAGATAATGTTGTAAAATAAACATATCAAAAAAATACTATAATATTCTTAGAAAATGTACATACATGAATATATACTACTGAAACTATGAAAATTATTAGTGATTGTCAAGATATAACCCGGACTCAATGAAAATTTTGTGAAAATGTTTTCTGAAAATTATTTTTCAGAAAGATATAAATAGTCGAGATAGAGAAATTATATCTAATTTCTTCTATCTATTACTTTATATACATAATACATAGTTTTGTATATAGTATTTGTATTATTTAATACAATGAGAGACTACTTATAAAATATATGGTTCATAGTGTTCCGTTTATAACTTATAGGTTATTTCATAAGAAGAAGCACTAGAATGTTATGTAGTTAGTGGTATGATTAAATGTCAAAGTTTTTTGTATATTTTTTTTTTTTATTTTTTTTTTTTTTGGAAAAAAAAAAATATATAAAAAAAAATTTTTAAGGTTTTTTTTTTTTTTGTGTTTTTTGGGGGGTTTTTTTGTGGTTTTTTGTGGGGGTTATTACTCCACACCTTATAAATCTTAACAGTGATATGAGTGGGAGAAAATACCTGTGGAATTTTTTCCCATGCAACGTCTCTATTCATATTGGTCAACAGTATATTGTTAATAGTGATATATATACATGTAAATAACTCAAATGTAACGTTCTCTTTTAGATAGTATTATTGTGACTCTTACTTAACTATATAATTTATTTTACTTTGTTGACGCAAGGCTTCAGTATCGAAAACTTTGTTACTATTCATTTTAAATTATTATATGAAATTGATGTAAATTTATAATAGGATATTGGTGGTATTACAAATTATTAGCTATTTATAGTAGGATATTAGTGGTACTATAAATTGTTATTATATTGCTTAGTTTTCTTCTTTCTACATAACTAATATACAAAATATGATAATATACAATGTAACTCTTTTATCTTTGAATCTTCTTTTTAAAATAAATTTTCATAACTTTTTCAATCACTTGATACGATGAATTTAGATTATCAAGTATAACTTTAATCATATTTCAACATACCCCCGTAAGCTAAATTCTTATTCTATATTCTCCATGAATAAATCTCGAACCTTTATAAACACTGGTCTTGATAAAACTTTTGTCATTATATCAGCAATTTGTTCATTTGTATTTACGTGACCAATTTCAATAATACCGGATTCTACTTGATGTCTGATAAAATGGTAATGTAGATTAACGTGTTTCATTTTTGAATGTAGGACAGGGTTTTTAGCCACATGTATTACCGGTTCATTGTCTATCCATAACTTTACATCAGTTACATTTATTTTCATGTGGTTCAACATATTCTTGATCCAAATTAATTCCCTGCTTGTGTTGCTAGCAGCTATATATTCTGCATCTGTTGAAGATAGGCACACTGCACTTGTAATCTTCTTTGAAGACCATGTTACCACTCCACCAGCAAGTTTTATAATAAACCCACCGGTTGCAAATTTTAAGTCATTCTTGTTTCCATGAGATGCATCTGAAAATCCTTCAATAAATTTTTCAGATCTAGTGTTATATGATAATCCTAGTTTTCTAGTGTTATACAAATATTGCATAACTCTGTGAGCTCCTTTTAAATATACCTCCCTAGAATCTTTTAGAAATCGTGATAGTAGTTGAACAGAATGAGCTACATCAGGACGTCCAACATTGCCCACAAAAAGGAGTTGGCCAACAATACTCTGATACTCAGTTATGTTGTCAATTGTTGGTGAGGCTGTGTCAAAATAATTAACTGTATTAGATAATGGAAATTCCACATTCCTATTTAAGTCGATTTGACAACTCTGGGCATAATTATCCTCCATCGAGAGGGTAATATTGTTCAGGTCATCTTGGTGAACATTCATTCCTAAAAATTTGGAGACTGGACCAAGATCTTTCATGGAATAAGCTTCATTTAACCCTGCTTTTACAGAGTTCATAATATCTTTATTTGGAGCAGCAATTAGAAGATCATCGACATAGAGTGCAATTAAAACTTTAGATTGTTGTATATTTTTAAAGTAAATGCCATACTCTCCATCATGGCGTGTGAAGCCTCTGCTAGATAATGTTTTATGTATATGAGTGTTCCATAGTAGTGGGGCTTGCTTTAATCCATACATACCCCCGTAAAATTGCCACACGTAATCGGGATGGACTAGGTCAACAAAGCCTCGTGGTTGACGAACGTAGACAGGTTCATCCATTTTGGAATTTAAAAAGGCAATATCTACGTCCATTTGATGAACACGAAGATTAAGGAAAGATGCAATAGCAAGGAATATACGAACGGAATCATAACGAACAACGGGTGCAAAGGTCTCCTGGTAGTCAATACCAGCCTTTTGGGTGTGACCTTGAGCGACTAAACGAGCTTTGTAGCTATTATCATCCTTGATACTGAAGACCTATCGAGACACTAATGCACGGCGACCAGCAGGAAGAGGTATTAACTTGTAAGTATCATGGGTTTTGAAGGCTTGGAGTTCTTTTAGACAGGCTTGATGCCACTTGTCTCTATTAGAAGAATTCATAGCTTGGGTGAATGTGTTTGGCACAGATGAAGTAGTAGAAGTAAGGGACATACTGTGAACTAAGGCCGTTAAGGCTATATGATGGGAAGAGTAGTCATCAGAAGCAGAAGATTGAGTAGACGACAATATTGGTTTACGAATGAGTTGTGTGGCGCCATCCGTAGAGTTCATGGGAATGAAACTTCCTGAGTCAATATTAACAGACTCAACAGCAGGGGTACCAATTGTACCAGGACTAATGGGGTTAGGGTCCCACTGAGGATGAAGTTTCTCAAGATGGTGATTCACATAAAAATCTGAAGCAGGAATAGGACCTAGTTTGCGATGAGTGACATGCGATGACGTTTGGCCATTTAGATTGCTAACGTGAGTGGTTATAGGAGCAGATATGTTGTTCGAAATTTCCATTTTGCTATTTTTAACCGGCTTATGAGGATCTAAATCCTCCAAATTATAGATAGGTAGATTAGTATGGGAGTGAGAATCAACTGGTAATTTAGAAGTATTTGAAGAAGGTTCAACACAGTCAGAAATTGAGGAAGACTTAGAGGCAGTGTCATTTATTGATAAAGCTAAAGATTGAGTGGTAGATGGTGGTGCTTCTGGAACGGTAAGGGAAGAAGAATTGTTATGTGTAGATAAAGCAGGTGGTGGTGGTACAATATCATCTGGGTCGGTGAATTGTTGAGATGAAACAGACTCTTGAACTGTGTTATCAAGAGTATCATGGATGGATTCAGTATCAGAATTGTCAGAGGCAGCAGAATTGTAATCGTTAACAAAATTTGGTGATATGGTATGAATGGATTCGTGATCAGAATCCTCTAAATCAGATGAATCCAAAGAAGAGGAACGCGGATAAGTAGAGTGCGTCTGAGAAGAAGAGGCATCTGACGCATCCTCAGTTGGTTCAAGGTTAAGGTCATCGAACACAAAGTTATCAAAATATGGGTTAATAGCCATATCGGAAGGAGCAAAAGATGGAGATGAAAATTCAGGTTGAAGAGAAGAGGGAACATCAATAGCCTTTTCATTGTTTTCAAAATACTCAATATCTGACATAGATGAATCAGAAATGTTAGATGGTGGGATTGGGGTTGCACATCGACTTGTGCCATGTTCGAGTACATCTTCGTAATGAGTAGTTGTATCATGAAGGTAGTCTTTGTCAGAGGATGGATAATAAGTAGGATCTTGAGTGTAATTGGAGATTTCCTTGTCAGAAAAGGAAGAGTTTGGAAAATCATTAGATGAAGGGTGAGTAGGAACACCACCTAATGTTCCAGTGGCAAATGAATGAGCAATCTCTACCTCTTTGGTGTCTGCAAGTGGAAAGTCTTGTTCATCAAAGCGGACTTGATTGGATACAAATACTTTCTTAGAAGGAGGATGGTATAAACGATAGGCTTTATGTTTAGAGTCATAACCAACAAAGACACATTTAATACTGGTAGGAGCGAATTTTCCATCACGTAATTGGGATGGTAGAGTAGCATAGGCAGCACACCCAAAAATACGAAGATGTGACAAGTTTAAATTTCTGGTTGGAATGTTGTTCCAAAGGCAATACGGGATAGAATATTTTTTATTAGATACCGGCAACCTATTTAGAAGATATACAGCAGTACTTACGGCTTCTGTCCACATAGATGGAGGTACTTTGCCACCAATTAGAAGACATCTAGTTTTTTCTTCAATTGAACGGTGGGACCTTTCGACTGCTCCATTTTGAAAACTATTGTAGGGAACAGTTAATTGGTGAGAAATCCCATTATTCTTACAAAAGTTATGGAATTTTTTAGACATAAATTCACCACCGTTGTCAGTACGAATAGCACCAACTTTAAAGCCACCTCTGGATCGGAAATAATTTTCAGTTTCTAGGATCCATTCAATTAATTTATCACAGGCATCTGATTTTGAGGTCAGATGAATAACTGAATAATATCTTGAATAGGCATCCCTAATTGTTAAAAAATATTTTCTATCAGAGAAATTCGTATACCTAAATTGCCCACACAAGTCAACTTGTAATAACTGTAAAGGACTTGTGTATTGCTTATCAGAAATTTTGCCTTTCTTTAGAGTTCCTTTGGAAAGAGAGCAGGTAGGGCACAATGAGTACTTATTGGATTCCATGATAGGCAACTTAATTTGATTAGCTAAACGATTATAATTGGCTAAACCTGGGTGTCCAACTCTAGCATGCCATTTAACGGAGTCTGGAATCTTTGTCTTCGGAACCGGTAAAGTAGAATCATCGTATGAAATAAAGGCATAGTTAAGTGGTTCTTCTACGTTAATTTTTGAATTTTTCACATAATCAAAAGCATATAATTGGTTTTTTATGGTCCCAACTTGAGTAAGTTTGTCATTCTTAATAGTATAAACCTTCTTTTTGTCAAAGACAAACTTCATATTTGACTTGGCTGAGGCCATCTTGACAGAAATCAAATTTACTTGACCATCTGGGACATATGCAACATCATATAGCACGACATGACCCAAATCCACGGTACCAATACCTTTAATAGCAGACCTGCCTCCAATGCCTTCAATAAAACCAAATTCATTTTCATTTCCTTCAAGCAAATCAGTGAACACAGAGCGATCATGAGATATGTGCTGTGTACAGCCAGTATCAAAATACCAATCTTTTTTTTTGATAAATTAGCTTGTTTACCAACTAAAGCAACCCAAGCTGTTTGTGGACCATGAGTCTTATACTTTTTTGTGCTCTTTTTATTCCTCTTATTTTTCAACCATTGTTGAAACTCAGGACATTCATTCGTCTTATGTGGACCCTCACAAGTATCACATTTGAAGTGTCTAAATTTTAGCTTATGTTGGTTTCTTTTACCGACAAAACTAGCATTAGTTACTGTCTTTTCCATACCAGTAATGATATCATAAACTTCACGTAGTTTAAGTTCATTATTTCTGCCAAATACGTCCATGAACCTTTGATAAAAGTCTTCATGTAAACTCATCAACAATAATGAAGCAGTCTTCTCACGAGCTTTCATTTTAATTTGTTGTAAAGTACTTTGTTGCTCGGATGTCAATGAAGCTAAAAATATTTCTTCTGTGGAAGCAGTTTCAAATGTGACCTCCACTAGATAATCACCAAGATCATGTTGATCATCTAAGGCTAAATTTTTAGCCTTAACAAATTGAAGGAAAGGCTTAGCAGCTACGTTCACAGAGTCTCTACCAAAGCACTTGGTTAAATGATAAAGAAGATTCTTTCCTGTAGGAATTCCATAATCATCAGCAACATACACGTCAACCTCTTTTTTGGCAGATTCCTCGACGTTATTAAGAATCAATAGTTTTAAAGCTGTTTCAGATATTTTTCTTAACATGAATAATAATATCTTCAGATGGATTCTACTATTCAATGATAATGCTTAACGTACCATTTTAGACACGCTGATATCAGTGTATATTTATATTCGACATGTACATAACTAGGATATTGATCCATTTTTTAAAATTCTTCCTTCTGTTTAGTTTAAAAGGGACATAACCTGCAGCTATAGCAATGTAGCCTGCTGACGCAAGGCTTTTGCATCGAAAGTCCTACTAAAATTCAGTACAAATTAATACGAAAAAAATGATATAGCCTGTGATAGGATATTAGTGATACTATAAATTTATCTTTTAATGCTTACCTCTTTCTATTTCTCATAACCAACATACAAGATATAACATAATCATAAAAATTTTTGCTTGAAAAATTGCAAGAGATAATTGCAAATTAATTTCCAAATTCATTAAAGAGAAATCTTCTTTTATGAACACGATAAAACGTGTTTTCCTAGACATCTCTAGCTTATCTGGAACCTGCATACTAAAGCAAGGCCATATTTATGAAATAACTGCTTGATTGTCTTCATTTGTTTACCAGATTAATCTGGCTATCACTATTACCAAATCTTTGGTAAGTAAAAGGCAGCATGTTGTAGGTTTATGTTATCCATGACCAAATGCAAAAGCATGTCTGAAGAAGAAATTAGTAATTGACAAGACGTATTGCAAACGCATGTTTTATCGGTTGTTAACGACTTAACTGCTGTTAATTGTTTGAATTTGTATTCACAAGCTGAGTAATATAGTATGAGCCAAAGAGACTAACAAAAACTTTTAACTAATACCATCACTAGTGATGGTATAAGTTGAAAGGTTAAATAAAACATTAGTTGAAATGCTTAGAACTTAGTGTCAAGGTAGAAACCAATCGGTTAAATATTTATAACTTTGTACATTTTCGTACAATACGTATTACCAGGTTTCCACTGGTTATACTCCATTCCTGGTATTGAGAGGTCTACAGGTACATTTAATCCTATTTGACCACCCAAAGTACATGCTTTCTAAGAAAGGTGAGTTCAGTAAGTTTGCTGCCAGGAAAGCAATGACAGAGTTCATAGAAAATTTGAAAAGTCATTTAGTGTTTATTCGAGATCAAATTTTACAACCACAGGAAAGAAAGTCAAAGTATTTCAACCAGAAGCACCGTGTTATTCCACAGTTTAAGATTGCAAATAAAATCCAGATCCACAAAAAAGTCCTATGTAGATTTAGATTCGAGAAGGAAGTTCATTTATTTATGGTTTTGTCCATTTACTATAGGCAGTTTAGTCGGTGATCAGACAGTGAAGGTCTATTGTGGATATTTAGTGAATGATAAGAAACATAATGTGTTTAACATCAGGTATGTTAAGAAATATTATCCTTTTGAGTCGCAGTTCCATTTTGTTCCATCACTACATTGAAAGATCTCAGAAAGAATCCTTCCCAGATCAGTAGAATAGTCGATGTGTTAAGAGAGAATGAGAAAACCATATTTTTAGTGTTAATTTATAACGCTACAGAAATGGACTTAGTAAATAATTGGGGAGGAAGATTTCAGAACACTGTCAGCTCAGAAAATATTAGACTATTTGTAGAATAAATTAAGAAGAAATAAAACATGGCACCAAAACCCGGTAACGTCTCCTTTTAACGGGTGAGCGAATGTAACATATAGTGTCCTGATGTCACAGTACATTATCTTTGTGTTTTACAAAAGCTGTCTTATTCTGACTTTCTTTGTTAATTAGATTTTGATGGTAACAAGAGATTAAGTCTAATATGGAAAATCATTTAGCACCACGTCGTTGATCAAATAATTCGTCGATTAAGGGAAGTGGAAAACGACTCTCGATGGTGGTTTAATTTCATTTTCTGAAATCACAACACAATCTTTGAGAACCTTCTTTCTTCCTCACAAACAATACAGGAGCACCATATGGGGATGTTGTAGGATAAATTCTACCTGAACTTGTTAACTCATAAATCTGTTTACTTAAGTCTGGGTGTTCAGAAACTGACATCCGATATACTCGATTGTAATCAGACTGTGGGCCTGGAATAATATCAATGTGATGGAGTTTTTTCCTTTGATAATTAATTCTGTTTAACAATCTATTTTCTAACTTATATCTTTTGATAATTGTTCTTAATTTAACTGGACACTCTTCCTCCCCCTTTAAAATCTCAAGCGCCTGGTTGAGGAATAGATTGTTTTTGTAGGATTGCCTGATTTACTTTAACATAAAACCTTCCATGTTCCCTGTACTGATACATATCTTCTTGATGGAAATTCTTGACAAACCATCTGCTTTGTTATTTTCCCCAGGAATATATTTAATATTAAAATCATAATCTGCAAGTTGACTAATCCATCTTTACAGTCTACTATTTAATTCAGTATTCTTCAGAATGGTTTCTAATGATTTATGGTCTGTGTATAAATCGAAGTTTCTACCGACAAGATAATGTCTCCACGTTTTTAACGCATGAACGATCGCATAGAATTCCTTATCACGTATAGGCCAATTCAATTGATAGTGGACCAGCGCCTTACTTAAATAAGCAACAACACCTTTTGTCTTATTCTCACCATCTACTAATTCTAACACAGCACCAACAGCAAACTTACTAGCATCTGTAGTGACTCTTACTTTATATTTATCACTAAACGGACACAAAATTGGACCTTTCGTCAATGCTTCCTTTAAGATCTGAAATGCAGCAGTTTATTGTATATTCCATTCTTGTTTACCTGCTATGTATTCATACAATGGACGAGCAATGTGACTAAATTTCTTCACGAAACGTCTGAAATATCCACATAGTCCTAAAAACGACCTTTACCATCAATAAATAATAAGAGTTAAACAGTAATCTTAAAATAATTTCAACAAACAACTACAGCTTTTCTTTGAGCTTTTAAATACATATGCTATTGGATTACTTGTATCAATTTCTTTGGACAGTTAGAAGAGTCTAATGGGGAATATCTGTTAAAGCAACAGTTATAATCATTTCTAGGTATTGAGGATGCTTTGATACCCTTCATGTTACTGAATGCCATGAAACTACTTTAATGGCCAAGGTTGTGTATTCAAAAAGTATAACCTATGGATTTGATATTTCTTCTATTATTGTAAATATCTGTACAGATGGTATAAGCAATGTCTCTATAATTGCAATGAGGTTGAAAAAGTCTCCTGGTATTTGTAGAGTTCTTTGTGAACTGGTGCACGGTACATATCATAGGATCCATTTGATCTCTGAATATTTTACTACCATGTGCCCAAATGGAAAATACAGATGCATGAATGCCAATTTCATAGTCAAAAAAGATGGACACAGTTTTCTTCTGAAGTGCATTGTAAAAAGCTGAGTGAAGTTAGAGGAGTAATTGGTGAAAATTTCCTCAAGGTTGTGGAAACAATATAGGACTCGAAGGTTGATTAATTAAGATTGTTTATAAATAGTCATGAAGAAATAAAGTGATTACTTCTTAGAGAGCTGGAGAAGAGAAAATGTCAAAAAAAATCGGCACTGTTTTAACTACAAATAAGCTAATAGAGGCCATTTGACTTTATAAAACGTTTGATAGTCTTGATAAATTAAAGATAATATTTTTATAAGACAGTTACTAGGTTGTTCTCATAAAGTTCATTTTTTACTTATAAGAAAATATATGCCTAAAAACAAAGACAGAAAACTTTCTTCAATCCCAGAAATGTATTATGAGCTGCTTTTAAAGGAGCTTGATAAATTTCTAATATATGATATTGAAGATTACAGTGGAATCCACATTTTTTAGTTTTTTCTGCTTCTATGGTATATTCATGAAATAAATCCTTATGAGGTTGATTGCAGATATATATTTATATTGATTGTGCAACCTAAGTCAAATTAAATTCCAAAAAGTATTTTGTTAAAAAAAATACTGCTAAAATTAGGCGGATACTCTATTTGTGATTTTAGTATAAAACAGATTTCTTTAATAGGCAAAGAATAAAATGAGCAATTTTGTCTATTTTTAAGTATGACTGTGATATTGGTACTAAAGTCTCTGGTTCATTTGAAGAATTTGAAAATAAAATATTATCTTCCTTAAAATGATTAGATATAACTGTTCAATTTCCCATTATTTGTATTATTTTAGGAATAATTAGTAGTATATATGTCACATCTGTGAATGTAGAAAGAACATTTCTATCGCGTGGCCGATATATAACCTAGCTCAGCAAGAAGGTGGTAACTGGCACACTGTAGTCTCCTAATATGATTTGATTTTTTTCAAAATGCTGTTGCTACCATAACTCTACATAGGAGGGAGTATCAGGATCAAATTATCATCTATTCACATTAAAGGACATGATAATTTGTGTCTCGTTGGAAATTTGCATATTTTATCCTTGCTTGCATTCAATAAATTCAATCTCTTTTTAAAATTTAATCTTCATAACCAAAGTAAAACTTTGACTACATAACAGATGCTTTAAATTTAAGTTGTTATATTTTCCGACCACACTCAACAGATATATGTAAAGTTTTATTATTGATATCTTTTAAAGAAAGTAAATATTGAGACACAATTAAAGATTTTAGTTACATAAAAAAAGACTATATTACATATGTAGTATGTAGGTAATTGACTTATATTCGACTACTTCAGAAATATTTCAACTTATTTATCATATTTGCCAACCATGTTTTTTTTTTCTGATACAAGAGAAAGTGTCTTTGCCATGATAGTAAGGTTTTTAGTTTAAATATGACATATTTTGAAGGATATAAAGTTGTGAACTATTGAAAGGGTAGTTTCAATATTTTATCGTAGTGTCATTTATTGATATCAGACTTTTAAGTAACAGAAAGACAAAAAAAATACATATTGTCCTTTGATATTTTTTTGTTATTTCAATGGCTTAAATATGGGTCCTTTTTGGACCAACTCATCCATCTATAGTCAGTGATAATTGAAAATCTTACTCATCTGAATATATTTTATTAATTCAATCACATATACTTTCTAAGGAGCTGTCATATGTTTCATCAGGATAAATTTTCAATTCACTTATATAAGCAGAACTGATCTTATTGAAATGGTTTTTAAACTCGTTAATGATATCTTCTAAGAGAAGGTAATTGACTTTTTGGGTCTAAGAATGCTATAAAGCTTAGCAAATGTTTATAATCAAGACTTGTGAAATAAATATAGTATGTTAATGCATACAAAAATAATAAATCTTCTATTCTTTTTTTTTTGTATATTTTTGTTAGTTTTCTCAATAAGTGCAGGAGATAGATAATTATCCATTGCACGTTTAAAATTTATTCTCCAGAAAGGATAAAGATGGTTAATAATGTAATTGTCTTTATAATTTTTTACTGTGTGCTTTTGTTGTAAATATTCACGAAGCTTCTTATTATTCTTTTGTTGAGTAAATTCATGGCTAGAATCTTATTTTTTATGCAGGATACAAAGACCATCATTTGAATATATTTGACAGTCAAAATTCCGATTTTTCACCTGGAAGACAAAGAAAGGCATTATTGTTGTAATTGTACGCTTTGCCACAATTGTTAGTAATTCAATTTTCTGTAATATTGATAGCATTTAACTGATCATGATGTAAATTATTTGTATTTTCGTTCGTAGCTTACTAACAATTTTTTGAGACTCGTATTTGCATTTTTTGTTGAATTTTTTTGTAAGGTCATTGAAGGTTCACCTTTTGTTGTTACCAATGATCTTGTTAATGGTAAGTAGATATGTAAATTACTTCTGAAGTAGTGAGACGAATGATACTTTATAATTGCAAAAAGTTGATGTACAAATGACAGAAAAAGATATTATAAATTGGTTCTTCATTTGCTTATCCTGTAGAAAAGAAAACTTAGTTTGATGCTTCTAGAACCTTAGAGTTGGAGTGTAGACATTTTCCTTGAGTTCTAATCTCAGCAAGTCGAGCAATTTGTGGGAACAAAAAAAAACCAAAACATTTGTCTCGATTTGACAAAGAAGTAACTTTCCTTAGTTCATTACTAAAGTAGTCACAAGTTGTCACCAGTCTTCTTTATTGTCGTTCGGTTTTTTTTGAAAGATCAGGCTGTACGCAGCTTAAAGAAAGGTTTAGTGAAAAGGTTTCCTTTTCTTTGTCCAACAAGACTTTCCAGTGATGGAAAAGTTGGTTATCATATTAGGGAAAAGAAGGAAAAAGAACTTCTTTAATGTCATTTTTTCCAAAAGTTGTTCTTATAGCAATTATCTTGTCTTTATTCTCCTCACAATTCTCCAAAAAAATAAATCTTTTTGCCCTGCAATAACATACAAAAAATCTGAGTTGATTAAGTCGAGTATTTCATTTAATATTAATTATTTAAGGAAACTTAATCCTCATATGTTCTCTAAAAGATAACAACCTTTTTTATTTATGCAATGTAGAAATCTAGAACAAGACTTAATTGGATTCCTGTAATAATTAACATGTCTCACAAATAGTCTATATTATGTGAACTTTTGGCAAAATAGACTAGATCATTCTAAATTTACTGCACCATTACTGCATATATTCACCAGAATTGCTTTCATATTAAATGTTGTGACAACTAAGGTTTCACCTTGGAATCAACGTACTATCCAAGCTAAACTACCGTATTTATCAAGTATGAATAGGAGAATTAAGACTGTATTTTGGATTAGGGTTTCTTTTTGAACTCTCCATCTACATGTCAATATAGAAGAAAAGATACTATTATTTGTTTCGTTGGATTTGGCTATTTGTTCTTATAAAATATTGGTATTCCTTGACATCCTCCTAGTTTCCATTTAGTTCTCTTTTTTTGTCTATTTCTTTCAGGGCAAACTGATCTTTGCATTCCTTCACGGTTGCACTAAATTATACCTGATAAACTACATTAATCTGCTTGATAACCTGAATAGTTGAATAATTTTATAAGCCAGGACAATTACATGAAATGTTTTCAGAAATATATATCACTTTAAAATACATTTTTATGGTTGATTTTACATACTTGAGTATAGCAAATGCAAAAAAAAATGGTACTTAAAATAAAAAGCAATTCTGGATCACTAAGATTGGTAAATGAAAGTAATTCAACTTGTAAAAAAAAATTCCTATCCATAGCTCTATTTCGTAAACAACTTATATTGATCGTTTTGTTTTTATGGTTTATTCTCTATGTTGAAGCCATACAAATTTTAATGAATTCCTTTGTTGGTCTTGTAAAAAGTGATACAGCATTTCTTGTTTCTCAAAATTTTCCCTGCGAGCCCATTTGGATAATTTTTGAGTAAAAATCTGAATATTTTTGTTAGCTCTATTCATTTAGTGCGTAAAAGATATTCTTCACCTTAACTCCATTGTTTGATTAAAAAAGGCTTTGCGTGATCACTTAAGATTCTAACATTTTATAGCACTAACTCTTTCAACAGACAAAAAAATTGCACTCTCACCGAGATTTCGTTCAACATTTGGAATATAAAGGTTTGTATTATATTCTACCCTTGTTTACCTGCTGTGTATTCATTGGCGTGGTCTCTGCTTCAAAACCAGATTGCCACATAACTTACCGATTATCCTTTGATGAACGTGAAGAATTAGAAAGACAAATCGAAAGATTAATCTCTTATGGTAGAATCTATCCTATTATATCCATAGTCGCAAAAACAAAGTCTAGATCTAATAATAACAACTCTTGTGCACCTGTTTGACCAAGATAACAAAATATTGTTTCTAGAACAAACAGAGCAGTTACTTTATGTTCGAGTAAAAAAAAATACCAGATTAAAAAAGAAAGAATATTTTCCTCGAAGGAAAAGTGGCCCCAATTTCGAACGATCTGCAGGTACACTTTTAAAGTGGGATGGCAATCTCTGATCTAAATGTAACTAACTCAGACAAATACAGAAATGAAGATATGTTGAAGAAAATGACGACTCACACAAGGCACTTACGGTGGTCATTTTCCTTGCAGCTACTTTGCTATCTATTTGTTTGTTCTGTTGATAGTATAAGGACAAGATACCACTATCTCGACTTTTTTTTTTCCATTTTATGTTATCTTAGTTTCTATCCAAAACTATGCAAAACATGTATAGGTATACAAGGAATGTTCTACTTTAGGTTCTTTCCCCATCTCCTTCTCAATCTTCACTTCTTGTTTTTCTTCTTTAACGTCTTTGTTTTTATAGGGTTACAATAATGATAATCTGTTTATTAATCATTTGACTCAACTTACGATCAGGCTAGCTAATCATACTTTGGCTCATAAGATTTTTGTCAAAATGGACCAATCAATGTCAGATTGAACTCTGCTAGTAGTAGTAGCGCCCTTAGCTTCCTCTACATCAATGACTCTGATTCTTCTCTCATCACTCAGCTATTCAGTTTGGAGTGCACTATCCTGTACGTCTCTCTGTTTAATTAAAACACAAACTATTAGCGTACGACCACAGATTACTCTCTTACATCTCTCTGTTTGGTACATATTTTGAGATATCCAGAATATACAGTTTACACAGTCTATTCTTTACATTATGCTGTTACTACTTTCCTTACTGATTTTTATAACAATTGAGAATTTTTTATCTGCCACTAAGAAATACAATTTATAATGGGAAACATCGCAGAGTTTGTTTTATTTACGTTATATAGCATATTTAATCCATAGGTGTGTTTTTTACCATGTTTCTTCCTCTATTACTACTACTATTATCATAATTCATAGATTTAAAACTTTGGTAATCATCAAATTGTTATATTTCTAAAATTCTTCTTCTGGTAAAAAAATTTTTGACAGAGACTTATCCATTGACTCTTCTTTTCATTACCTCAACGACATGCACTGTAACAGTTGCTGATTCCATAATTACCAAACTTGAGATAGTGTCTTATTACATGATTATAGAATTTTCTGATAGTGAATTGGCTACAAAAATCATTACTGGAACTAT